>CADEHL010001206.1:0-302650 GCA_902827135.1 Harpagifer antarcticus | reverse complement strand
TGTAATGTAGAGGGTCACAAATAGCAAAATAACGATCAATGGATATGAGCACCATGTTTCCAACCGTAGAAGGTAATGATAAAATTAATAATACAATACAGAGCACACATCAGGTCACCCAAGTACCAGCAAGCCTCTGTTAAAAGGATTTCAACAGGCATCAAAATGAGGCCCACAAGGAAGTCTGAGACAGCCAGGGAGAGGATGAGGAGGCTAGTGGGGGTGTGGAGCTGCCTGAAAGGAAGAATTGCACCATAAATACAATTATCAATGTTAGCTTGTACAAACAAACAGCAGTAAAAGTCATGAACATATACAAGCTTAAGCTGAAAGTTTGTCTGTGCCTGAAGTGGGAGATAGAGATGATGACCAGCAGGTTGAGAGCTGCAGTGATCAGAGCGATGAAGGACAGCAGGAAGTAAGCGAGCAGTACATCTGACTGAGCTGGCGTAGGCTTCCTGCAGGATTTGTTGAAGAGTTCTGGAAAGCAGAGAAGGGAAGTCTCCATCTGCAGAGAGACGTGTTGAGAAGCTGCTGTGTTCTGGCAAAGCTCTCTGTTATGCAGCTGACATATCTCTTCTCATCCGTCCTGCCCCTACTATTACTTTCTCTCTAGCTAAGACTGAAATCCCTAAGCTCTACTTTGTTTTCTGCAGTCATCTTCATCTCAGTCTTCATCACTTCCATGCAACTTGTTTTTTTCCTAATTCCCGCATTGACATCATCTTATTTGATTATGGTGGCCACTTTTTCCTTCTCATCAAGAGTGGTTTTAAAGTGTAAAGATTCTTAAAAGATTAACATTTTTCGTGAAGTATTGAAACCAAGTGGGCCATGCTGATAAGTTACATTGTGGGAGTGGCTCCTCAGAGTTATGGTCAAAGGATCAATGAAGCCAACTTGCTTCTAGACAATGGATTAGGTCATTTAGCCTTCTGGGCCTGGTTGTTCCAGGGTTATTTTGAAACAAAAACGACATGAAGGCAAGAGATTGGGAAGGCCAATGAGATTGACTGTTTGTTCGCCTCAAGAAAGTTCATGAAAATTGGAAGATTATAGGGAAGCTTTAACCATATCCCAATATCACAAGCGCCAGGTACGGATGAGATGTGCCCAGGAATATTAAAGGCTCTAGACGGTGTTCCGGTTTCTGGCAGACATGTCTCTTCAGTCTTGAGTGATGGTCAAGGGCTAACTCCTCTTTTATATCAAGGTATCATGTTGCTCAACCACCCAGGAAAAGCTTATGCCAAGGTACTGTTATGGAAATCCAAGCTCAATACTGGAGAGTACAAGTCAGAGTGGTTAAACAAATAAATGGTGAAACGGACAGATTTGTCTTTCTGGTTAATTTATTTGAAGCTTCAAATACATAAAATGCAATACAGAGTCACAGGTCTCACAGAGTATAAAATAGTCTGCAGGATGTGCGTAGTTCAATATAATAGCAACGCTTATATACAGGAAAGGGAGGGAAGTTCAGAAATCTGTCTTCACACGGTCTCATTGTTATTAGACCCCTGTCCTTGAGCTGTAGATAGTGTCTCAGAACCAGGGAAGTTCTCGTGTGACTTTGTGTGAGTCTCACCCTAGTCTAACAATCAGCTATGTGCCCTTGAAGCGCTTGGGAATAAAACCCACATTAGAGTATGAGAATAAAACAGCACATATAGGTGTTTTAGACAATGTTATGAGAAGCATTTGGTTTAAGCATATACGCAAGATAAAATTTCCACTACATTCTCCCCTTTTGATCATACTTGATCAATGAAAATAACAAATGACAGGATAGACTGATATAACACATCAATGAATACACTCCATCGCTGGTTTAAGTAAACACATCACAAATATATCATAGAAAACTGGCTGTTTTTGTGGAGGACAGACTCCAATATAATGTAAGCATAAAAGGAGGATTCACATGGATTACATTGTAGTGTCGGAATCAGACTCTTCTGATTCTATCTGGTCTATCTCACTGTGGCGCAAAGGATTGTCGTGTAATGGAATAGCAGTATACTGAACGAAAGCTGAGGATACCATGCTGGAAACGCACTTCTTCAGTATTGGGATAATCAAACAGGTACAACTGATTAATAGGCCGAAAATGATCGCCACGGGTGTAACTATCCTATCCTAGCCGCCATGCTTCCCACCCGCCTGATGTAAGCCAGGACCACCAGTCCCAGCCCCCTGTGTTGGACATGTCATCCGCTTTCATGTCGGCTAACAGGTTGTTAAGATGCAGCACGGTGGCCGTGATGTTCTCGGTGGCGTCGGGGATGTAAGTGCAGCAGGAGGCACCGATCACATGACACAGGCCACCCTTTGAGGCGAACAAAAGGTCAAGAGCAAATTGGTGCTGCATGTTCCTAGAGGCTATTATGAATGGGGTCAATGCCTGGAAGCCTTGCGTCGTCTCGTACGTGAGGTTCTCTAGCCGAACGTGTAAGGTATCTATGTTATGGGCATTGTTTACTGTACCCCACCATGGGAACAGGCCGCCAACGAATTTAGCCCCAGCGGACGTCAGATCTCTTTTTACCTTGTGGTGGTCGGGGTGTTGGAACTCTGGGTAATGATGTGTCGTGTCCATTAAGGACGTGAGGACAGTGAGTGCATGTACCCTATCCAGAGGGGAGCCAGAACTTGATAGAGCTCGTCGCCGCACAACCAAACGTAATCTTGTGGCGCGCTGAACCCAGCATCACTGGGCCAGGCCACATGGAGGGGAGTATGGTTAACATCAGGGAATGCTACGTTAGAAAGGATTCTTCCAGGGACACCGAATATGCGACAATACGAGATATTGTAAGCACCGTGACTGCACGTGTTCCGTAGGATACGAGTACAACCAGTAGTAGTGCCTAGGAAGACATAAGGTGGTGTAAGAGACGTCTTGTGGGACACTCTCTGGATGCAGAGGCTGTGTCTCATCCCTCTCAAATGGCTGGGGTGCACATGGCTCACGGGTTGGTACTTTGCGTATGTGATATCAAACGTAGATGCACGCAAAGGGGAGTTAGACTGATTAGTGCATGGTGGGGGAAGCGGCCTGGCATAACGCCACTCGGTTACGCGGTCTTCACCCTTGATGGGCCTTGTCAGAGCCATAAACGCGCATGTTCAACCTGGGTCAGAGAGCGCGGACGAACTGGCACGGACATTGATGAGTCCTGGGGGAAAAGGGTGCATGCATAACATGACCCAGTTTGTCCTGCGGCCTGCAGGAATGATCTCAGAGTGTGCCACCAGACGTTACCAGTGATCCCATTACTAGTCTGAACCACATCAATGTTGCTATGGTCGTTATTGCCTATGTATAGGTTACGTTTTAGAAATGTAGATGTACCTATGGATGTCAACAGTTGCGTCAAAGGCTGCTTACCCTTTCTCTCTGGCAAGGGGGTCTGAGTTTTGGGCGAGATGTCTATGTAAAATGTGCCACACGGGTCTGCGCCGGATACATACATACAGACAACATAATAACCCTGTCTGATATCTGGGCAGCCTGTAGTTGCAACAGGATAACGGGGCTCGATGAATTGACCTTGGAGATAGACAATCTCCCTTTGATGTTTGTTTTGTCGTCCCATAGGGTATAACCCCAATCGGTGTACACGGTGGTCCATAAAACAAAAGCCCACCCCCCCGAGCAGTGAGTGGTGTGACTGTCATCTATGACATAGCATATGTAGGCGTCTGCCCACCCCAGTTTCTTAGGGTCGGAGCAATGCATAGTCGCACGGGTCTAACTGCACTGTGCTATCTTCCCCATCCCTTAGAGCAGGGGTCGGCAACCTTTTTGATATGAAGTGCCATTTCAAAAAAAAAATGTTATCAGCGTGCCAACGATCGAGAATTATCAAGGGGGGGGGTTGAGGAGCTTGACGCTCGTGAACTACAGCAGGAGGGCAGGGGTGCCTCGCTGGAAGCAGTGTGTGGACCGTCAGCGCAGCTTACATGATGCCGAATTTAACAAACACATTAAATAATTGGTTTAAACGGCATAATAATAAGGACGATCGTCCGTTCTGTGATTCTCCAGAACACACATGTTATGATATTAGGGTCACGCAGAGTGAGATGAGATCGCTGTCCCTTTAAGAGAGAGAAAGAGGGTGTGGCTTGTGCATGTGTGTTTGTGGATGGTAGAGCGACAGTGAGGGAGCGTGTGTATGTTTCTAGAAGTGAAACGAGGCAGCAGAGAAACAGAGGTCTGTGATGTATTTTGTGAAACAGAAGAACAGCTCAATAAATGCAACGGCCTCCCAAGAAGAGCTCGCCTCTCTCCAGTCATTGAAGCTAAAGTGGGTTATTGAACCTGAAGCTTGTTGCTTCTGCCCTCCTCGACTACGGTCTGGGAGCCGACAGGAAAGTTCAACACACGACTACGGTCTGGGAGCCGACAGGAAAGTTCAACACACAGATGGCCAGTCCGCCCCTTTGTAGCATATTATTTTGATGAGAGATGAACAGATTGCCACTGGGCTTTCAACTAAACACAGCCACGCAAAAACTGCGGCTTTGTACAGCTCCTTATGGGAACTGCAATTAGTGAAGTGTTTTCCTCTGTGGTGAAACGATCAGCACCGGAGGCAAGTGGTAGAAAGTCACCTGGTTAAAGAGAGCGGGGCTGCGCTGCGTGCATGGCTTCCTTCTGCAGTTAACGGGGAGACGCGCTCTGGCGGCGGTCTCGTTCAGGATTCGAAAATACAATTTAAATATTTTGCACACTTATTCCACTTATTCCACTTATTCCTAGTGTGCCACTGGTTACGGTGCCGCGTGCCAATGCTGGCACGCGTGCCAGGGGTTGCCGACCCCTGCCTTAGAGTAATGTTACCAATCCCTGTCTTGACCAGCCCCTCTGCCCATGTGGTTCGCCCTGCTTTCCCCATGTACCTCTTAGATACCTCGATTTGGCTGACATGCTGTGTGCTGACCATGGATACATAAAATATAGGACTAGTCCTAACACAACTATCATGGCAAGTATGCAGAGGAACCATTCTATGATTGTCCAGGCTCTCCAGTAGTATCCGCACTTTCCACATTGCTCACGGTTGCGTTGTCTTCTTTCCAAGCGAGCCCCCATCACGAGGCGGGAATGCTCCATGGGTGTGTGTGTGTATTCCCTCGGTCGATTTTGTGACACGGACAGTCAGACTCCGCACACCGATAACACAAACGAGGAACCAGAGAGCAGTGTTGTAGTCAAGTCACCAATTCACGAGTCCAAGTCACTCTCGAGTCCCCACTCTTCGAGTCCGAGTCCAAGTCCGAGTCACCTAGGGAGAGTCGTAGTCGAGTCCAAGTCCGAGTCACCCAAGGAGTGTCCGAGTCGAGTTCGAGTCCGACTCATCATTATCTGTGTTCGAGTCCGAGTCCAAGTCCGAGTCACCCAAGAAGAGTCCAAGTCAAGTCCGAGTCACAAGTCTTCATGTATTCATCTTAGTGTCATCGTTATCGGCTGAATCTTTACTTATTGATTTGATCACATTACTCTGATGATAGTGTTCAATACAGCCTACCTATATATATATATATATATATATATGAACTCCATCCTTAGAGTAATGTGTTATGGAGCCTCCGTGACAGAGATCATTTTCAGTCTCTAATTTTCACGTTCATTGTAGGCTAGGGCTAGGCTACTCATCATCTGCAGTATCACCAAGGACATGTATAGCTTTTTAACAGTATCTATCTAGACAATAAAACTGCACTTGGTCCCTAGGATGTGATATCAACCCCTACCTCCATCTAACCCGACATCTTAAAACCTTTGTGGAGTCAATTTAGTGGCTAACGTTAATGTGGGTTAGCAAGCTAACAATAGCATTTCTTCTTACTTTTCTGGGTGCCGCCGTGAAAGGTGTCGATTGAAATTCGACGTTGTCCCAGTCTTCTCTCTCTATCTTCTGTCCACATAATGTGCATTTTGCGCTGCTCTTTCCCAATATGGAAACTAAATCTTTAAAAGCATACAGCACGATGCGGGGTGTGTCTCTGGACATCTTTAGACTGGTATAGCAGCGGGGGCGCGCCCAGTACGTGAACTCGCACTCGCCTCGCAGGTGCACACGCCAGGACACAGAGGACATCAGACTCCAGAGAAAACTTGCTCGAGTCCGAGTCCAAGTCCGAGTCACCTAGGGAGAGTCGTAGTCGAGTCCGAGTCCAAGTCCGAGTCATCCAAGGAGTGTCCGAGCCGAGTCCGAGTCCAAGTCCAAGTCATCGTGCGTGAGAATTCACGAGTCCGAGTCGCGTCAATCAGTGCGCGAGTCCGAGTCAAGTCACGAGTCCCGAAAATCGGCACTCGAGTCCGAGTCTAGGACTCGAGTACTCCATCTCTGCCAGAGAGCATATGGAACCGCTCAGCTGGCACTCGCTCGTGACACCTTGTGTGTAGTGTGTGTTTTTGTTTTGGTGTATGTAGTGCAAGTGTGGTGCTGGTGGTGACTAGGACACGTCACTTGTTCATCTTCCGTTGGTGACTAGGACACGTCACTTGTTGTCATCTTCCGTTTCTACCGTTTCTCCTTTCCTGTGACTACGACCTTGCAGTGGCTGGCATGGACCCACGTAGCTCTCTCAGCGACCTTGACCGCCGTCTGGGTGATGAGAAGCACCTGGTAGGGACCTTGCCAACGATTGGATTTCCAGCTCTTTCTACGGAAATCCTTGACCAGCACGAAGTCGCCGGGTTGGAGATGGTGAAGTGGACCAGTGGCAGGGGTAGGTAACGCTGCTGCTACCTGACGTCGGATGTCTGCTAAAGTGGATGACAGGTTAACACAATATGACAACAGCATCCTCACACAAAGTTGTGGAGGGAAGAGGACATCCTGGAGCCTTGAGTCCAATCTGTGGAGGAGCCCCAAAAAGGATTTCAAATGGGCTGAGTTGACTCCTCCTTCTTTTCCGCATCCGCATGTACATCACACACAATGGGCAGAGCTTGTGTCCATGACAGACCTGTGTCTGCACAGCATTTTGCTAGTTTGTTTTTATTGTGCCGTTCTCTCTTTCCACCCCACCCCCACTCTGTGGATGATACGCACAATGCTTTCTGATGTCCATGCCCATGTATTCTCCTATCTGCGTAATGGCCTCATTAGCAAAATGTGAACCGTTGTCGCTAAAAATGTTGTCTGGTAGTCCCCATCTAGGAATGATTTCCCTCAGTAGTGCCTTTGCCACAGCATTTGCTGTCTGTGCTTTTACTGGGAAAGCTTCAACCCATTTGGACCACATGTCCACCCCCACCAGACAGTGCTTCTTACCCTCTGATGGGCTAAGCTCAATGAAATCCAGCATTAGGTGCTCAAATGGCCTGGTGGGAGGTGGATGTGCTCCGGGTCCTGTAACCTTTACTGGTCTACCAGAATTTTGCATAATGCAAATTAGGCATGCTTCACAGTGCTTTTGAGCTGTTACTGTGAACCCCCTTGTGAACCACTCCTGATTTATAGCCTCTAACATCCCCCCTTTTGACACATGATCCAACCCATGTGTCAACTTAGCAAAAGGAGGGAAGAAATGTCTTGGGAGACATGGATTGGAATTTGGACCAACCCAGATGCTGGAGGTTGGGTCAAACACAGCCCCAGCAGCCTTCCACTGAGCCTTCTCAACTGGTGTAGCTAGCTGCTGCATGGAAGTCAGTGATGAAATGTTGTCAGTGAAGGAGGAGACAGGGATTTTAACAAATGGGTGTGCGTTTGTCTCTGATCTTTTTGACAGGAAACACTGGAGTGCGGACCGGTGAATCTTTACACGGAATAATTACCCCTTGTTTAAGCAGAGCGGTAAACACTGGCCGAATGCCATCAACAGCTTCACGTTTCAATGGGTACTGGGGTTGATTCGGACGGAAAGTGGACTTAGGAGTGATAACTACAGGCTCCGCAGAGCGAATCAACCCTACGTCATATTATGGGCTGCCCACTGTGTTTGAGGCAACTGTTTTTAGTGCGTCAGGGAGCTCAGAAATATGACTGAAAAATGAGAACTCCGGTATCTCAGCAACGGGGTTAACATAGTCATTATTGCCTGTGATAGTCAGTGGGCGCAGTACATGAACTGAGCAGTCGATGCTGTACTTAAACACGTCATGTGATGAGGATACTCAATCAGCGGGTCGTCTGTGCTAGTCCAATCAGTACTAGATTCCCAGTCTTTAACGATTGGACCCAAATCTCTCCATTTATCAGTGGGGCCCCTGACTAGTGAAATGTGTGGGACCGCCCCTGGGATTTGATACAGCTTGTGTTGTGGGGGAGTGTAACAGAAATACCGCTGCACAGCGAATTTCAATACATAGTTTTAAGCATGAGCTCATCCTTCAGGCATTCCAGCAGAAAACTCTCATCATAGTCTTTGGTTCATCAACCACGTTAGCCATACAATGCAAATGAGAAGTTTCCATGAACACAGCAGGTGGGAAAACACGTTGATGAGTCAAACGCAACAACTCCTGAGAATCAGGATATGTCAACAGCCATTGGTACACATTCAGCAGTTCTTTATCATCAAATGTGGGGTTCTGAAACATCAATGTTGATGGCCGTCTGACTTTAAGTTACAGTACTCAAAGGAAGATCTGACCAATTGTATTGAACATCTTGCTGTCGTGCTTAGCTGTCCCCCTTTGTTAGAAGCATCCTTATACTTCCTGTACAGAGTAAAACCATTTACTTCGGAAAGGATTAATGAAAGGGTGTCAGAGGCCTCGTGTGTGAGACAAGGAATTCCTAACTTTTCACATGGAATTCACAAATTATGGTAAATATGTGCATCTTACAATATGTTTTTCTCCATTCCTTTAGCTTTTACATTCACTCACACACACACACACCACACACATACACACACACACACACACACACCACACACACACACACACACACACACACACACACCACACACCACCACCACTTTCTACCTGACTAATGAAGCCCATTAGACTGGATTTTTGTCAGGAACTTTACACAACAAACATCAGCACATAGTTATTGCTCTCATTAAGAATTCACACCTTCTTGTGTTCATGTCAGATGATCTCAAACTCTCATCTCAGAGGGATCCTCCCAATCAGAGGTGTAAAGGACATCATCCATGCTCCAAAGCAAACATATGATGTAAGATCCAAACATCAACACATGATGCAAACTCTGTGAGGAGATGAAAAGTTAACCTATGATGGAAGTTGCATCTTCCACTGAAAAGACAAACTTATGAATTACACTTTTAAGCAGTTGCAGTTCATTACAAAAGTTTAAAGTGCATTAGCCCGCAGCAAATATGTAGATAACACCGAGCTTCTTTGTGATTTGTTTTGTACCTGCGCCGGCCACTCGTGCATGTTGGTGCGAGTCCCTTGCTGTGTCTAGAGAGAGAGAGAGAGAGAGAGAGAAGAGAGAGAGAGAGAGAGAGAGAGAGAGAGTGTGAGAGAGCGAGCGCACAAGCAGGCCTCCGCCTCCTGTCCTCACAACTTTTATTAATCCCGGTACCGGACAATTGTTATTTGTTCTTACTCGGAACCAGTGGCGGCTGGTGCATTTTTTCCCAGGGGGGGCTCCACCAAAATGTAAGCAAACGTATACACAAACTCAAAACATATGTCATTTTACAACGCAGGGCTAGCTCAAAGGCACACAGCACTTGATACAGTGTATTATTTTAGTACCTGTTTTTGACAACCTCCTTATTATGCTTACTGATCCCATCCTGTAGCCCTCATTGGACAGCTGTGTTTACTCTCCTAAACATGGCTAGTTGCATAGCATCATCCATGTGGACTCCAAAAGAGGGTCCGAGGCTGGAGGCTTGCAATCGGGGCTGCCCGAAAACAGTCCTAGCCATTCAGGCTACGAGCTCCTCAACCATAGCTTGTTGGCCACCTCCATTTGTGCCTTTTTGAGGGCAGCCTCTTTGGCCCCTCTAGCCGAGGCTCTCCTCCACTCACAATGAATACACTGAAGAGTGTAATTTAGCTCGTACAGCTGTAGGTCAAAGGAAAAAACAGCTGGGTCCATATTTGGTTCGGTCGTTCTTAACAGGTTAAGGACCTTATGAATCTAATAAGGGCTATAAAAGTGTTCATACTTGGCAGTTTATTTTTATTATTTAGTTTCCCAAGCAGGAAACACGTGACTTATCAGTAACTTTAGACATCGTAAAACCATTTTTATCAATATTTTATCGTAGATTATACATTTAACTGACACCAACTATATAATATGTACCTTGTTCATTAAAAAAAATGTTTAAACAATTAATACAATACAAATATTTTAGAATGTGTGCTGAACGAAACACAGGGGTAATACCAAGCCTCTGAATTAGCACTAAGCGGAAAAATGCTAACGCACTTAGCACAAAACTCACGGTAGAGATATTTTATAATTCATGCAATCTGCACAAACTAGGTATCATATGAAAGCTGAGATTCCACAGATTCCATGGGTATAAGTTTCATCACTGTGCCACCAAAATTCACGGCAGCGAAGCCAGGAAAGCCTACACACAACTTCACTTTACGGGGCCAAAATGGCAAATACCTCTTACCTTTGCTGTTCAACATCAAAAATGTTGTTCAAGGGCATAAAAACGCAGATAAACGCTGCTGAAGGTTAATCCCATGTCTCTGTGTTACTTTGAAATCATAATCCATCATAACATTTATGTCAATACACAGAGTTTTCCTATAAGTTTTCGTAAGAGAGCTTCCGGTTTTGGGCATGCTGGCTGCGCATCACTCTCATTCACCAATGGTAATATTTAGATGGATTTAGGAACTTCCCATCGATTCTATTGGCTCTAACGGTTCAAAAGAGGTGTCAATCACCAAAATCGACAGATGGGTTCCAGAGAAATGGCAAATACACCCAAATGACCCCAGAGGTGGGTTTCTTTTTCTAAACCTCTCTAAAAAGGTCAAATGTAACTTGTTTTGCATCAATCCTGATACAGGGTACTTATCATATGTTACAGTTTGGATTCCTAAAGCTTTTAGTCTACTATCCCATCATCCAAGGGTGGTTTTCACTATAAGTCATGTTTTTTTTTGGACGGAAACCAAAAATGTACAATGTTTTACTATGTTTAATCTGAATTTAAAATTAAAATAAAAACATTTATATTGATTTTGACTCATCTATATCCAACTCACAGGTTTATCATTGCTTTGAGAAAAAAGATTATTAATGTACCCCTTTTAGAAGTGAAGATATAGTCATTTGTTCTGGGACTGTCATTTGACCTGAAAAACAGGTTAAATGTATTCTCTTCTGTCTTGTCTTGCTTTACTTTCCGTCTTTGTGTTTTATCGCCTTGACAAACTGTGCTAGTGGTCTGTTCGTACTGTCACAGTTAGCACAAAGTGAGCTTTTAGTGAATTAAAGCTAAGCAGTTAAACACAAAAACAGGTGGTCTAGGCAAGGCGAAAACAAAACAATGAGAAAGAAAAGACCAGAGAGGGCAAGAGGGCATTCTAAGATTTTTTTCACAAGGGCCATATAAGTCTTAAAGGGCCCATGTCATGCTTTTCCGGTTATTACCCGTCCCCTTGTGTTATGAAGGTTTGTATGCATGTAAACGGTCTGCAGAGTCAAAAACCCTCAAAGTACAACCTGTAGTGAGTAAAACTCTAACACAGTCTATGCTGCCCCAAAATGCCTCGTTGGAGATTTCTCATTTACTTCCTGGGTTCTGTGATGTGTGAATACCCAGAGGCCACACCCTCTGCCAGCCTTTCACGAAACAAAGCTTCCCAAACCTTTCAGCGATTCATGCCGGATATGCACAGCGTAGGGCACTGAAGAACGATGCTGTTCCTACTTTGTTTGGACCAGCGGGAGATTCGGGTACACAACCTGTAAGTATTCATTGTTGTTTGTGTATTTAAGATGTTTAAAACAAACAAGGTATCTACCACGACTGTTTCAATGGGTAAACGTTTTTCGAGCTGATAAGTTGGGATGGCGAAGAAATGCTCTCCGCAGACCCATGCTCACAGCGTTATAAACCTTACTCAATATCAAGCCACACTTATTGTTTTTACTTCGGCTGTGAGTGTGTGTGTGCTCAGGATGAGTTTTGCTTGTTCTCGCTGTATCGCCGAACTGGAAGCCTGTCCGCTCCTCGCAGCGTCCCGACCAATCAGAGCACACTGGGCTCACAGGGAGGGGGGGCAGGAGCTCCAACAAGCCGTTTTGGACAGAGCGAATACACATACAGAGATGCTGTGTGAGAAACCAATGTGAGTTTGGAAAATTGCACAATATAAATCTATTGTAGTAGACCTCAACAATGGAAGTATGATCATTAGAGTTGGCCATGCCATGGGCCCTTTCACGATACCCATTATCATCATGATGAAATTATGGTTAAAAACTACACACTTGAAACAAACAACAATGAAGCTAAAGAAATAAGCTAAATAAACATTTTGTACCCAGAAATAAACATTAAAGTAACTGGAAATCATTCGATACTCTTGTCTCAGCTTGTTATGTCAATTAAAATGTAAAGGTTCAAACTCCATGTCGCTTTTATTATTACACTCATACTTATCTGCAAAACATTACATGTTCTCCATCACACTATATAAATGCACCAGTTATTTCCAAATACAATCCTTTGGTTCATACTCATTGCTTTTTTAATTAGTTATTATTTTATTTGTTTATTTATTATTCATTTTTATTATTTACATTTGTTTATAAAATGTCAGTTCCAAACTAACTGCATTCAAATGATGCTGTTTTATGCAATTATTCAAGTTACACAATCAATTCAAACTATTTGATACAAATTCAGTTAATTACAAATGTCTGCCAATTTACCCCTTTTTTTACTCTTTAATAACTAAATATATGTACATATAACATGGACCTCCATTAGCTTACTCTCTACCTAAAGGTGGGATAGGTAATTCACTTCAGAAACACTTTTGGTTATATTCCATGGAATGCTTAGTATCCCGATAGCAATGAATATATTAAATGCTTTGAAAATAAATACATAAAAAATGTCATCTGTTACATTACATTGCATTTAGCTGACGCTTTTATCCAAAGCGACTTACAATAAGTACATTCCACCAAGAAGACACAACCTTGAAGAAAACAGAATCATAAAGTACATCAGGTTTCATAGAGCCAAACATTTCAAGTGCTACTCAACTGGCTTTAGATAAGCCAGTCCTTTATTAGTATATAAGTGCTTGTTAGTAATTTCTATCGCTCGAAGTGGAGTCGAAAGAGATGAGTTCTCAGTCTGGAAGGTGTGTAAGCTTTCTGCCGTCCTGATGTCAATGGGGAGCTCATTCCCACCATCTTGGAGCCAGGATAGCAAACCCACGGTGTTTTCTGCTGATGGGAACTTGGGTCCCCCTCGCAGCGAGGGTGCACGAGTCGTTTGGCTGATGCAGAGCAGAGTGCACGTGCTTGGTGTACATTTTAACCATGTCCTGGATGTAGGAAGGGCCAGATCCATTCGCAGCATGGTACGCAAGTACTAGATGTCTTGAAGTGGATTCTAGCAGTTACCGGGAGCCAGTGGAGGGGAGCGGAGGAGCGAGTGGTGTGGGGAACATTTAGAAGGTTGAAGACCAGAACGAGCCGCTTGCAATTCTGGATGAGCTGCAGAGGTCGGATGCACATGCAGGTAGACCAGCCAGGAGGGAGTTGCAGTAGTCTAGGCGTGAGGGTGACGAGAGCCTGGACCAGAAGTTGTGTCGCTTCTGGGTCAGGAGGGGACGCATCTGTGGAAGGCGGTAGCGCTGTAAAGAGCACGACCAATCATCTGAGCCGGCCCGGCTAAAGTAACTGGATGGCCTACCTGCCTGTCAGCCTTCCATCTGTGCACAAAACTTATCTCGTGCCCTCATTGGTCATGTGCGTGTTTGTGTGTGTTGGAGGAGGGGCTCTGTATGAAGTCTGAAGGAAGGGGCAGATTTTTTTCGTTGCTACTTTCAAATCCTCTCCATTCTTACCTACCCTACCTTTAACTCCTCAAATCTATTTTTAAGTTTTATTTTGATGGAGGTCATGAACCTTTCTTGGCCTGGTTTGGTATTCTCATCTTTCAATTGTGGTGGAAAAGGGACAACATCTCCTAAAATGGTTAAAAAAAAAAATATTCCTTTAACCTCTCTCAGAACAGCACAAGCACAATGCTCCGCCAGAAGGGAATGAAAGACTGTAAAGACGTCATCATGGTTCCACAGAATACCAAGTGGCTTTTCAACCTACAAAACATCGGGCCAGAGGCCATGACAGCTGGGGAGGACAGGCAGAAACACAAGAGACAGGGCAATAAATGATTTACTAGGATTCACATTATCAATACTAATGCCTCCCAAATGTTGGCAAAATAAGGAATGGTCTATAAAACTATAAGTTTCAGTGCAGCGACACAGATCCTGAGAACACCACATACGTATACGAGGCAAGCTCCTCGGCCGTGTTCACCTGTGGACATCTACTGTGGGTAGCCATCGTTCTTCATCTTCGGCCTCATCATGTAACGAGGGTGTTTTTCATGCCGCTGTTATCTTAATTGCAAATATTTCTATTGTGAATGAGTGGAAACGTCCTGCAACAACTGCAGATAAACAACAGGGGGAGACAGAGACTGTCTATGCTTGTATTATGTATGCAATGTTGCACCATGATGTTATAGATTTGATTGATATTGTAATTTATTATCAATTTTAAACTTTTTTTCTATCAATGCAACATTTTCTTACAAACTAAACATATTTTATATTTAGACATGATATAAATGTAAGTGTATTGATACAGAACTATGCTATACAGAAAATGTATGCATGTACAGTATATTTCTAGTCCCTATTTCGAAAAAAGTGAAGATTTATAACAATAAAATAAAAAATTAAGGTTTATAGAGGTCCTGTTATGTATTCTAAAAGGTATAATGGGCCTACTGCAAATCCTCAAACACAATTATCTTATAGAAAATCTGGTAATGAGTTTTCCCCTCACTGTCTGCAGCAGGAATGAGTCCCATTGAACAGAAACACAGATCACTCTTCTCCCGCTCACAGTGAATATGAGAGACAAGTAGGTCTTGAACTGCAGGCAGAGCAGACATTGTCAGTGAGGCTGTGGGGATGCCTGAATAGAAACAAAAGCATCTCAAGTCATTTGTTTGAACGTTCCAGCTGTCAAACTTCAATATACTGATGTAAATATAGCAGGTTCACGAGCCACTGTTCCTTAGTCTACTTGTTTGTGCTCAGTTTTCTCCGTCTTTCTAAAGTACTCTATCATCTGAAGCACTTTGACATAAACAACTCAAGGTCATACCTGCATCCATAACATACATCTTGACTATCAAGTGCATCTCTAAAATGTCTTTTACATTCATGTCAACTGTGAGTGACTCGTGACTCCAAACTTTTATATTACATTACATTGCATTTAGCTGACGCTTTTGTCCAAAGCGACTTACAATAAGTGCATTCGACCAGGAAAACACAACCTTGAAGAAAACAGAATCATATAAGTACATCAGGTTTCATAGAGCCAAACATTTCAAGTGCTACTCAGCTGGCTTTAGAGAAGCCAGTCCTTTATTAGTATATAAGTGCTTTGTTAGTAATTCTATCGCTCGAAGTGGAGTCGAAGAGATGAGTTTTCAGTCTGGAAGGTGTGTAAGCTTTCTGCTGTCCTGATGTCAATGGGGAGCTCATTCCACCATCTTGGAGCCAGGATAGCAAACCACGGTTTTTGCTGATGGGAACTTGGGTCCCCCTCGCAGCGAGGGTGCAGCGAGTCGTTTGGCTGATGCAGAGCGGAGTGCACGTGCTGGGGTGTACGGTTTAACCATGTCCTGGATGTAGGAAGGGCTTTCATTAGTCAGGTAGAAAGGTGTGTGTGTGTGTGTGTGTGTGTGTGTGTGTGTGTGTGTGTGTGTGTGTGTTTGTTAATGTAAAAGCCAAAGGAATGGAGAAAAAACACATTGTAAGATGAATTCCATGTGAAAAGTTAGGATTTCCTTGTCTCACCACACCGAGGCCTCTGACACCCTTTCATTAATCATTACATTGCATTAGCTGACACTTTTATCCAAAGCGACTTACAATAAGTGTATTCGACCAAGAAGATACAACCTTGAAGAAAACAGAATCATAAAGTACATCAGGTATCATAGAGCCAAACATTTCAAGTGCTACTCAACTGGCTTTAGATAAGCTAGTCCTTTATTAGTATATAAGTGCCTTGTTAGTAATTTTATTTACTCAAGTGGAGTCGAAAGAGATGAGTTGTCAGTCTGCGCCCGGAAGATGTGCAAACTTTCTGCTGTCCTGATGTCAATGGGGAGCTCCATTCCGTGAGAGCGAGGAGTCTGGACCAGAAGTTGCGTTGCTTTCTGGGTCAGGAAGACAACGACCCTGTTCGTCGAGGAGGAAGACGCGACGACGACACCTCATTGTCTGATGCTTCCGTGGCCGGCCTCCAGGAGGGTCCACAGCACAGGTCTGTGCGGCAGGACTTCCCGGCGGTGAGGACTATGGCGGTGGAGCGTGCAGGCTTGCCGCCTCCCCCCACCCCTGCTACCGAGGCCGGTGAGCCGTCTCCGTCAGGGCTTCATATGGCCGGCTCCAGTGGCAACATGGGCGGGAATTCTAAGGGTGCAGGTCCGGTGTGGCCACCCTTGATGAGAGCCTGGCGGCCCATCTGCTTCCGCAGGCAGCCGGGTGGGCAGAGGGGAGAAGCTCAGATTTTAAACAACACAGAGGGGGTTGTTTATCTACATATTTGCTGCGGGCTAATGCACTTTTAATGGAATTGCAACTGCATTAAAAGTGTAATTCTAAGTTTGTCTTTTCAGTGGAAGATGCAACTTCCATCATGGGTTAACTATTTTCATCTCCTCACAGAGTTTGCATCATGTGTTGATGTTTGGATCTTACATCATATGTTTGCTTTGGAGCATGGATGATGTCCTTTACACCTCTGATTGGGAGGATCCCTCTGAGATGAGAGTTTGAGATCATCTGACATGAACACAAGAAGGTGTGAATTCTTAATGAGAGCAATAACTATGTGCTGATGTTTGTTGTGTAAAGTTCCTGACAAAAATCCAGTCTAATGGGCTTCATTAGTCAGGTAGAAAGGTGTGTGTGTGTGTGTGTGTGTGTGTGTGTTTGTTAATGTAAAAGCTAAAGGAATGGAGAAAAAACACATTGTAAGATGAATTCCATGTGAAAAGTTAGGAATTCCTTGTCTCACCACACCGAGGCCTCTGACACCCTTTCATTAATCATTACATTGCATTTAGCTGACGCTTTTATCCCAAGCGACTTACAATAAGTGCATTCGACCAAGAAGACACAACCCTGAAGAAAACAGAATCATAAAGTACATCAGGTATCATAGAGCCAAACATTTCAAGTGCTACTCAACTGGCTTTAGATAAGCCAGTCCTTTATTAGTATATAAGTGCTTTGTTAGTAATTTTATTTCTCGAAGTGGAGTCGAAAGAGATGAGTTTTCAGTCTGGAAGGTGTGTAAGCTTTCTGCTGTCCTGATGGTCAATGGGGAGCTCATTCCACCATTTTGGAGCCAGGATAGCAAACCCACGTGTTTTTGCTGATGGGAACTTGGGTCCCCCTCGCTGTGCAGGTGGACAACACGTTCTCACTCTCAACCCGTCACATATTGACGGACGGTCAAGGCCCCTCCCCGTCCCTCTAGTACCCCTTGGAAGTCAGTTTTCCACGGGCAGGGCGTCCCATAGACCTTCATAGACCTCCCATAGCGTTGATAATAGACGCCACGAGAACGCTTCCCGACGGTCGGTTGTTATTGTCAATATTAATATAATAATGATTTATTTTTTAAGAGTCACACTCGATTTCGCCGATGTTCTTGTTGCCCGAGCTGGTCGACACCTCTTTTAGCAGAAACAAAGGCTACATTAATGTATAAATCGATGTTAACCCATGGTGTGTGGTTGTGGAATTAATGGACGCGCATAACTACAAACTCTTCAACTACAACCCTAATTATATTTCAAGACATTTTAGAAGGCCTCACGAAATACTTTAATGTAAATTTAAATTGAAATGTGAAGGGATGTGTGTAATGTTGTGATTATTATTCACCCGCGGATCTATGGGTTGGGGTATTGTTGCGCACGGACATTATAGTTAACCGGACTTCCTGTTGATGTGAAATCCGAAAAAACAAATGTAAACATAAAATAATACTTTATTCCGAGTGTGCTTGCTTTTCTCTTTGAAGGTCATCACATAACGGCATTGTAATACACGGTTCGGCTGCATTAAATATTACATATCTGCCGTAGTTCGCTATTTATAGAGCCCTGATGAGAAGACTTCTAGACAAACATGAGGAACTGCCGCCAAAACTGAATATGTGACGTGGATCATAAATATATCAGCAATCAAACACAATCTTCAATTTCTCTTCACAAAAGTCTCCTTGCAGTATCAACACTAATTCGGCTGACTTTTATATTTGATCCAATCGGTATATTGGTATATGTACACCATAACGGTGCACAGCTGATAGAAAGGGACACCTGGTGGTTAAAGCACGTTATTGAAATTTATTATTTGTATTATTAGATATTAATAGGAGACACAGACAAACTAATAAGGCTTTATTTAAACATTAAAGAATACTTTAGGTTAAGGTCTTATTTTGAATAAGAAAAAGCTTTGGGGGTATAAATATTAAGCCTGACAAAGTAGGCTACTAATATATTGCTTTCCTGCAATGTTAACTACTGTATGTTTTAAGCACTTATTTAACTGATATTATACATATTATCCTCTTATAAGATGTATGTAGATAGTATAAGAAATGTGCAGAATATGACAGTTTAATGGTGGAGGCATACACACTAGGGATCGACCGATATGGCTTTTTCAAGGCCGACACCGATACCGATTATTAGTAATCAAGGAGACCGATAACCGATATTTGGAACCGATATGCATTTGCAGTAAAATCAGAAAATCTTGGTGTCAAAATGTAGAATAACACAAACTCCAACACAACACAACTTCTTTGAAATGCATTTAAGCATATTTTATGTTTAATGAACTTTTAAACATCTTACAACTGGTTTCCTCTCTGTGCCCTTTTTTTTAGTGCAGCCATCTGCAATGAGTTAGAGAGAGACAAGAAGTGGGGATGCAGGCTGACATGCTTAACTAACAATAATGCTTAATTTATTATATCAAAACAATGCCTGTCTATCTAGCGTAAGGTGACCAGATTTTTTAAATAAAAACCGGGGACATTTTGAGTTTTGCGGTCAATATATCATTAACATATCCAATTTTCTTCACTGTTAAAGAAAAAAGGGGGACAATTCTGGTTAAATGTAATTCGAACATTTGAACTGTTGGATACAAACAGAAGGACGATAGCTCATATATGAGACTTCAAAGGTCTTTTATTTTGAAACTCTACATCAGATTATCCTGATTCTCTCTGAGTGACTAGATGGGGTGTCCTGCTATCACCCTGGAGTGAAATAAGTCTTTGATAATTTGACAGTTTTGTATTTATTCTTGTGTAAAAACAGAGGGATGATAGCCCATATATGAGATTTCAAAAGTATTTTATTTTGAAATTCTAAATCAGATTGTCCAGATTTTCTCTGATTGACTAGATGGGGTCTCCTGCTGCTATCACCCTGAAGTGAAATAAGTATTTGATTGACTTTGAATGCCTCTTTGATTATGAACAGTTTCCATTAAATAATAATCAAAATATAGATGGACAATAGATCTAATTTGAGATGTTAAACAGCATACATTTTAAAGTCACCCAGTGGTAATGTCAGATATGTCTTCATTGTATACTTACATTTACATTCACTCAGTTATAATGTGGTAGTTATACGTAGTTTGTTTTAAATTATTATTGATCACATTATATAGTACATATTTCTTAATTTAAGCTCCAGTATGAATATGTTTGGTGTGTTTTTTAGGTATATCTGTTATTGACCGAGTAAACGCTTTTATTTTGAAGGCAGTTTTTACAGGCCTCGACCATAATGCATAGGATATTGGTGCAACCGCAATACAACGTGCGGGCTGGCTTGACTGTGTTTTCCGAAGTGGGGGGCTGGCTTGACCACAGTCTGCTTTACCCAGTGTTTCCTGACATGAAACGTTTTATTTCACCTTCTATGTGTTTTTAACGTACATTAAAAAACGGGGGACATTTCCGGGGACAGTTTCAACCGGGGACATGCCAATACAAACGGGGACTGTCCCCGGAAAACGGGGACGTCTGGTCACCCTAATCTAGCATAACATCCCAATAAACTGCTAGCAACTGCAAAACACTAGTGCTAGCTAATGTGTTGCAAACTATAAAAAGTGAGGCTATTACAGTAGACCTAACGTTAGTCTAGTAGCCTCACTTCTAATATTTTGCTAAACGTTTGCTAGATACATGTTGGCTAGCTAATGAGCTTCACATAACAACCTGAAAAACTGCGAGGCTCCACTCGCAGCCCCCTCCCCTCCGCACAGTTACTCCGCTGCGAGACGCTGCATGCACCCCCGAATCTGACTGACTTCCCGCGTCCCTGTGTAACTGGGAAACTGATAGAATTGGATCATAAAATCGTGGTGTTTTTGCAACTTCAGCTGAGGGGATTGGGATGTTTATTGAATTTCGGTTTAACACATGTATGGCTCTGCCACACAGCGCTGCTGCTTGCTTCAGTCTGTGTCTGCGTTCTTTCGCACCTGCCTGTAATCTGAGAAGGTCCCGCCTCTCTGGCTGGCTCCCGCCCGGAAAATCTTCAGTAATAGCCTATCAGATAGCGCTGTGGGCGGGACATTGCTCGTGTACAGAGTGGTGACTGCAGCCAGAGAAACGGCCGCATCAGAGCACAAGTTTTATCGGCAATTTGATAAAAAAGTTTTATCGGCAATTTGATTAAAAAAAGGCCGATACCGATTATCGGTCAAATGCGGAATATCGGTCGACCCCTAATACACACATATTGATAGATGTCTTGTAATGCACTGTTGAGGAACCTGCGACCCAGGTTTTTCGAACAATCAATAAATAAAGAACACAGAATTATTAAATATAAAACACAGAATTTGTGTGATTATACTAAATGATTTACAAATAAACACCACTGCATATTTACAACTGTTGCACATGCTGATGTAACGCAAATGTTTCCAACTTAGGATCAATAAAGTATATCTTATCTCTTTTGACTCCACTTCGAGCGATAGAATTACTAACAAAGCACTTATATACTAATAAAGGACTGGCTTATCTAAAGCCAGTTGAGTAGCACTTGAAATGTTTTGGCTCTATGAAACCTGATGTACTTATATGATTCTGTTTTCTTCAAGTTTGTGTCTTCTTGGTCGAACGCACTTATTGTAAGTCGCTTTGGATAAAAGCGTCAGCTAAATGCAATGTAATGTAAGATGATTGATGGCTACTGCCATATTTGCCTCTGAACCTTGACAAGTGCATGTTTCAGGCTTATCAATTAACAACAGGAGGGGCCACAGACATAAGACCAGCTGTTCTTCTGACCTTAGCTGTCATGTGGGTATATATTAATGCTGCCCATTATGGGCACAAGCAATTTTCACCCATTTATTAATTATATGTTTTAAATTTGAGTGTTTCCTATCCCCTAAACCTCGAGGGATTTACACAGTTTAAAACAGGCAACTTCTTATTATGGGAAATACGAAAGCGTCTTTTAAAACTACAATTCCCAGATAGAGACGTGCCACAGAACATGTTGCAAAACACACCAGCATGTGTATTTCTGAGGACGGGGTGGGGGAGGGGCGGACGGGGTGGACCCGTTGAAATCCAGTTTTGGACAGTCTGCCGTGGTTCCATCCCATTTCAAAGTGTTGTTCGACGCTCGGCGTAACCCTCGGCGCACACTCAAACGTCCAATCACAGAGCTTGAGGACTATCACGGGGTTTGTCAAGCGAAGCGGAGAGAACTACTTACTTCCCGGGTGTAAAATTCTCTAAAGCAACTACTATGAGCTGCTCCAACCCTCGGTCCTGACGGACTCCAACTTGTGTTTATAATCAACAAATAAATAAACACAAGGATAATTATGTGTTATTGTTGAGTAAATAACAGTGTGTGGTTTTAGAAAATAATACAACATTTAGAAGGAAAAAACGATGAAACAATACAGATTTCAGTTTCTGAGCGGCCTACCTTCTCCCCAACTGACGGCAACAAAAGTCCTACAATATTCAATTAAAATAAAGAAGTAAAAACAATAAGTGTGGCTTGATATTGAGTAAGAAAAAGGTTGATAAACACTGTGAGAATGGATCTGCGGAGAGCATGTCGCCGCGATCCCAACTCGTCTATTACCAACGTTCAGGGAGCTCTATGCAAGTCAATGGGACGCCCTGCCCGTTGAAAACTGACTTCCAAGGGGTACCCTGTCCGTAATAGAGTGACGGGGAGGGGCCCTGACCGTCTGTCAATATGTGACGGGTTGGGAGTGAGAACGTGTTGGGGTGCAGCGAGCCGTTTGGCTGATGCAGAGCGGAGTGCACGTGCTGGGATGTAGGGCTTAACCATGTCCTGGATGTAGGAAGGGCCAGATCCATTCACAGCATGGTATGCAAGTACCAGTGTCTTGAAGTGGATTCTAGCAGTTACCGGGAGCCAGTGGAGGGAGCGGAGGAGCGGAGTGGTGTGGGAAAATGTAGGAAGGTTGAAGACCAGATGAGCCGCTGCATTCTGGATGAGCTGCAGAGGTCGGATGGCACATGCAGTTAGACCAGCAAGGAGGGAGTTGTAGTAGTCACGGCGTGAGAGCGAGAGCCTGGACCAGAAGTTGCGTTGCTTTCTGGGTCAGGAGGGGACGGCCCCGTTCGTCGAGGAGGAAGACGACGACAACACCTCGTTGTCTGATGCTTCCGTGGCCGGCCCCCAGGAGGGTCCACAGCACAGGTCTGTGCGGCAGGACTTCCCGGCGCTGAGGACTATGGCGGCGGATAGTGCTGGCTTGCCGCTCCCTCCACCACTGCCACCGAGGCCGGTGAGCCGCCTCCGTCAGGGCTTCTACGGCCCGGCTCCAGTGGCAACATGGGCGGAAATTCTAAGGGTGCAGGGCCGTTCGGACACGGAGTGTCCCGTTGTGCCCCGTTGTGCCCCCCCTTGATGAGAGCCTGGCGTCCCATCTGCTTCCGCAGGCAGCCGGGTGGGCAGAGGGGAGGAAGCCTCTGCCCTTGCTGCCGCGTGACCGTGAAATCCTGGAATATCTGTATAAGATGTTCAGGCTCGGGACGCAGATGGCAGCATCGGCCAATAATCTTGGCGTGTTGGGTGTCTCACTGATCACCCCTCAGCAGGACATCCCCGCCTCCTCCCTGTATGATGCTACTGTTTTGTGACGGTAATTTTTAAAAAATAAAAATGATTGCATGTATCCCAGTCTAAGTGAAATTTATCTCCACAAATCCATACTTCCTCATAATGTTAACCGTACAGATTCCCCACTCGCTGCCCCAGTTGTAACTCCAGCAAAGGAAGCAGCTAGTGGGCATACGCATGTGAGAGTGATACACCGCGCTATGTAGGTACAGGGACATTATGGCCGGCGTAGCAGGGTTAGGAGACACACAACGCCGAGTGTAAAAGTTCTGCTTGATGCATTTCACCGTTTGGGTGAATGCATCATGGCGGAGAGCGTGCTTCAAAGACCTCAGTAGAGAATCGGACCTTTCTGTGTCGACCCTCCATGGGCAGAACTTCACTTCACGGGGAGTTTTGCGGCGGAACGGGTCACCAGAGAGTACCACAGCTTTATAGCTGGGGCCCTATTCCCTGTACTTCCTGGTTCCCAAGAAGACAGGAGAGTTCAGGCCCATTCTGGATCTTCGCAGCATGAATCTCCACATTGCACGCAGAAAATTCCATATGTTAACTGTACAACAGTTAATGGTACTGGTGCAGCCAGACGATTGGTTCACAACCATCGACCTGAAGGACGCTTACTTTCATGTCAGCATTGCTCCAAAGCACAAAGTATTTGCGTTTTGCCTTCCAGGGTGTAGCCTACGTGTACAACAGACTACCGTTCGGCTACTCCCTATCCTCAAGCACGTTCAGCAAATGTGTGGCCACAGCGCTTCAGCCGATGCGTGAGCGTGGCATGAGGGTGTTCTTTTATCTAGACGACCTCATAGTCATGGCCAGGTCCAGGGAATGGGCAATGTTTCACACAGCCCAATTGATCCTACACCTAACCAAATTAGGTTTCACAGTCAATTGGAAGAAGAGCTCCCCCATACCTCACCAGCAGGTGTAGTATCTGGGGATGTTGCTCGATGCAGGCAGCCTACGCGTCACCCTGTCAGAGAGCAGACAGTCATCCTTGCTTCGTGCAGTTTGCAGACTACGACAGGGGGTACCGGTGACAGCGCTGACAATTATGCAGACTCTGGGTCTCATGGCAGCTGCTCACTTTGTGGTACCGCTGGGCTTGCTGCATATGTGCCGCCTGCAGAGGTGGTTTGCCGGCCTTGGTTTAGTTCGCAAGAGGCACAAACGACGCCTGGTGAGCATCCCTCCCTCAGTGGTGGGCAACCTCCGTTACTGGGGGTCCCCAGAGCACCTACGGAGTGGAACTCCACTGGGGCGTGTAACCTCCTACGTCACGGTGTTCACGGACGCATCCGTGACAGGTTGGGGGGGGGGAACTGTCGAGGGAGAGCTATCGGGAGTCTCTGGTCTCTAACGGAGACACGGCACAGCAACCTTCTAGAGCTGCGGGCAGTGGTGTTAGTCCTCCAGCATTTCAAACCCTTAATACAGGGCAAACATGTGCTGGTGATGAGCGACAACAGCCCCACAGTGGCATACATCAACAGGCAGGGCGGAGTCCGCTCTGCCGCCTTGTTGACCACAGCGGGGAACCTGTGGTTGTGGGCTTCAGAGATTGTGTTATCTCTGAGGGCCCTCCACATCCCGGGACTGGAGAACAGGGGGGCCGACCTCATGTCAAGAGACCCGGAGGTGGTGAAGCAAATCTGGGACTAGTTCAGGAGAGCGGAGGTGGACCTGTTCGCCAGCCGGCGCAACAGCCACTGTACCCTGTGGTTTTCCATGGCTCGGCGGGTGGACGTGTTTGCACATGAGCCATAGCCAAGAAAGCTGCTGTACGCCTTTCCACCGGTACGCCTCATTCTCCCCCTCCTGGAGAGTGTGAGACGAGAGCGTCTGTCATGCATCCTAGTGGCCCCAGATTGCCGCTTGGCACCGTGGTTCGCAGAGGTGACACAGATGATGGTGGGCCAGCCCTGGGCAATTCCTCAGTTCTGGGGAGCGATGTCTCAGGAGGCAGGTGCAATAGGGGCGTTACCCACTCTGGGCCAACCTCTTCAGGCTTGGCTCCTGAGAGGGACAGGCTGAGACAGGGTGGATTGTCTGACAGTGTTATTCAGTCTATCCAGGCAGCTAGAGCGGGATCCACCACAGCCTGTTACAGGCCAAAGTGGCTTGGATTCCAGCGATGGTGTGAGGAGGGGAGAATAGAGCCCCTATCTTGTACGTTGGGCTCTATTCTGTCCTACTTACAGTTACTGGTGGACAGGTGTGTCAACAGCCTTATTTAACGGAGTGAGTGTGGAGGACATATGTACGGCGGCGTCTTGGTCCACGCCAGGCCCCTTTTATCTCTTGGACATGTCTGGCTCATTCTCATCATCTGTGCTTTCTGAGGCAACACAGGACTGGTGAGGGGGGAGGGGCTGTGCGTCAGCAGGTATCTGACCCCCCCCCCCTGGACATAGTGCACTTATGTGTTCCAATGCTCCTTAGGGACTGTTGTTGGGCGACAGGGTGTTTAGGCATCAGGGCTCCACCCACTGTACCCATAGAGTCCAGTAGAGGGCGGAGCCTGTGTGGGATATAACGGTGGGTTACGTATTGTAACCCTAGTTATATAAGCACAGGTGGAGCCCTCTACTCGGGGCCCTGTCTGTCCTCTGCTGCTCGCTGTGTGAGTGAATGTAAAAGCTAAAGGAATGGATAAAAAACATATTGTAAGATGCACATATTTACCATAATTTGTGAATTCCATGTGAAAAGTTAGGAATTCCTTGTCTCACCACACCGAGGCCTCTGACACCATTTCATTAATCCTTTCCGAAGTAAATGGTTTTACTCTGTATAGGAAGTATAATGATGCTTCTAACAAAGGGGGACAGCTAAGCACGACAGCAAGATGTTCAATACAATTGATCAGATCTTCCTTTGAGTACCTTGGCATAAGCTTTTCCTGGGTGGTTGAGCAACATGATACCTTGATATAAAAGAGGAGTTAGCCCTTGACCATCACTCAAGATTGAAGAGACATGTCTGCCAGAAACCTGAACAATGTCTAGAGCCTTTAATATTGCTGGGCAAATCTCATCCATACCTGGCGCTGTGATATTGGGATATGGTTAAAGCTTCCCTATAATCTTCCAACTTTTCATTATCCATCGACAACATTTTGGATGTGTTTGGGAGCCCTTCAAAGTGCCTGACATTATCAGGATATCAGCAGCTCTCCTCCTGAGCTGAACACTCTGAAACCCTGTGTCCCTTTCCTGAGTCATCTGGGGGCTGCCAGAACTTTCTTGAGGCGAACAAACAGTCAATCTCATTGGCCTTCCCAATCTCTTGCCTCTATGTCGTTTTAGTTTCAAAATAACCCTGGAACGACCAGGCCCAGAAGGCTAAATGACCTAATCCATTGTCTAGAAGCAAGTTGGCTTCATTGATCCTTTGACCATAACTCTGAGGAGCCACTCCCACAATGTAACTTATCAGCATGGCCCACTTGGTTTCAATACTTCACGAAAAATGTTAATCTTTTAAGAATCTTTACACTTTAAAACCACTCTTGATGAGAAGGAAAAAGTGGCCACCATAATCAAATAAGATGATGTCAAGGCTGGGAATTACGAAAACAATAAGTTGCATGGAAGTGATGAAGACTGAGATGAAGATGACTGCAGAAAACAAAGTAGAGCTTAGGGATTTCAGTCTTAGCTAGAGAGAAAGTAATAGTAGGGGCAGGACAGAAGAGAAGAGATATATCAGCTGTAGAACAGAGAGCTTTGCCAGAACACAGCAGCTTCTCAACACGTCTCTCTGCAGATGGAGACTTCCCTTCTCTGCTTTCCAGAACTCTTCAACAAATCCTGCAGGAAGCCTACGCCAGCTCAGTCAGATGTCCTGCTCGCTTACATCCTGCTGTCCTTCATCGCTCTGATCACTGCAGCTCTCAACCTGCTGGTCATCATCTCTATCTCCCACTTCAGGCACAGACAAACTTTCAGCTTAAGCTTGTATATGTTCATGACTTTTACTGCTGTTTGTTTGTACAAGCTAACATTGATAATTGTATTTATGGTGCAATTCTTCCTTTCCAGGCAGCTCCACACCCCCACTAGCCTCCTCATCCTCTCCCTGGCTGTCTCAGACTTCCTTGTGGGCCTCATTTTGATGCCTGTTGAAATCCTTTTAACAGAGGCTTGCTGGTACTTGGGTGACCTGATGTGTGCTCTGTATTGTATTATTAATTTTATCATTACCTCTTCTACGGTTGGAAACATGGTGCTCATATCCATTGATCGTTATTTTGCTATTTGTGACCCTCTACATTACACCACCAGAGTAACTCTGAACAGAACAAAAATCTGCATCTGTCTGTGTTGGATTTGCTCTGTTATCTATAATTGTCTCATTTTAAAGGACTTTCTGAGACAACCTGATTCACATAAATCTTGCCATGGAGTGTGTGTAGTTGTCCTTAACAATATCACAGGACCTGTTGACTTTGTCGTTACCTTTATTGCCCCCATTACTGTTATCATAGTTCTGTATATGAGAGTGTTTGTGGTGGCTGTGTCTCAGGCTCGAGCCGTGCGTTCTCATGTTATAGCTGTCACTATGCAACGTTCAGTTGGTGTTACTGCTAAGAAATCTGAGATGAAAGCAGCCAGGACTCTTGGTGTTGTTGTCCTTGTGTTTCTAATATGTTTTTTTCCATATTACACTCCATCCCTTATAGGTGAGGATATTAAACATAGTAGTTCAACCTCAATTGTACTCTGGTTGCTGTATTTTAACTCTTGTCTGAACCCAGTGATTTATGCCTTCTTATACCCCTGGTTTAGAAAATCGATCAAGCTCATTGTTACCCTTAAGATACTTCAGTCTTACTCGTGTGATTCTAAAATACTGTAATGACGGACTGGGTTTGAGATATATTCTAAAAAACCTTTGTTCAGATGGACATATTGTTGCTATTGTTGCTGAGTCAGAATGCAATGTGAAATGGCTGAAGAAAGATTAGACATTATTTAATGTAGTAAAACATATGTAACTTAAAGATATTAAATAATTGAATACAAAATAAACTTGAAAATATGACATTGTGTGGAAGAAGTAGAATTTGTTGACCTGTGTTGACTTCAGTTTGACCAGTATTCTGGTAATGATATGTTCAATTGTTAATGTTGTAGACAATATGCAGTACAGACTGATTGAGTATGTCGTTGGCAGAAGGTGAGTGTGCAACTTCAATTCACATGCGCCGTGTTATGCATTCATTGACTTTGAAAACATCAATTTATTGAACTTTAAAAAAATAAATAATGGTAATTCGAACAGTATCTTGTTAACAGTTGATTACCCTGAACTTTAAGTACAATTCAACTGAAAAACCAATTCAAATATAAAATAAATTACACATTTATATCTAAATTTAAATAAATAATATACAATTAATAAATACTAATAAAGAAAATCAACAAATATTTTGGGGCGCACTTCCACAACCTACTGAACATAATAATTCTAATAAATACAAATGTATTAGATTATTGGCAAAGTATTCAGCTGAAGCCACATCTTTGTCAACTTCCCCATGGCCACGATGATTTATTTACATATATTGTGTCTTGCAATAATGGGGGTTAAAATGTAGATAAGAATTAAAGCTGCAAGAAGCGATATGGCAAAACTCATAATCACGATTATTTTGGTCAATATTGATATAACGATTATTAAATACGATTATTCATTGACTTTGAAAACATCCATTTGTTGAACTTTTAAAAAATAAATAATTTGAACAGTATTTTTCAACTGGTAATCTCATCAAGGAATATTTAAATCAGTTTCAACAAACATTTAGCATCATTGCCATATCTGAAACTTGGATCACGGAGGACAAAGGCATAGACCTTGACCTTGAGGGCTATGAACTCAGATACATAGACAAAACAAGGATGGAGGAGGAGTAGCCTTGTATGTGGACAATACTTTACAAGTTAAGGTGATGAATTATATGTCAACAGTGATTGATAATGTATTGGAATGTATCACGATTGAAATCTGTAAAGAAAAAACGAAAAATGTAATCATCAGTTGTATATACAGAGCACCCGGCTCTAGTATTGAGATTTCCACGGACTGGATGGAGGAAATATTCTCAAAAGTGATTCATAAAACACTTTCATTTGTGGTGACTTCAATATTGACCTTCTGAATCCAAATAATCACAGCATGACAGAAGAATGTATCAACACAATGTATGAGTTTATATCCAAAAATGACTCGACCCTTCAGAATCACATCGCACTGTGCTACTCTCACAGACTATATGTTCACAAATGACATAGGAAACAACACAGTACGTGGACGCTTAATAAATGAAATAAGTGACCACCTACAAGTGTTTGCAGTTTATGACAGAAACTATAGTAACAACATGCCGGACAAGCTATTCAATACAGACAAGTTGGATCAGAGGAAGCAATGAACGCTTTAAAAAATGCCTTACTGGCACAAAGACGGGATGATTTGTACCAAGAAAATAATATTGACATATGTTCAATTCCTGAGAATGTTTGTATCTTTATATGATACATACTGCCCAATTGTCAAATACAGTAGAACAATGAAATATGCAGAATGTCCATGGATCACAAGGGGTTTGCAAAATGCCTGTAAAAAGACAAATTCATTGTATAGAGATTTAATGCGAAATAAATCAAAAGAGACGGAGATATAAAAAATATGAAAATAAATTAACAATTCTACTAAGGACCTGCAAAAGTGAATACTATCGGAAAATACTAGATAAAAATACAAACAACATTAAAGGAATATGGAGCGTACTGAATAATAATAATAATAAATTATATTTCTATAGCGCTTTTCTTGAACCCAAAGACGCTTTACATTTGGGAGGGAGGGTAGACAAACAAAACAAAACATATAGTATATTAAAATAGAATATATATAATAGAATAGTATTATAAAAAATGGGTGTAGAAAAAGGAGCTATCCCACATACTTCATTGACAAGGATAAGGAAGAGGAAAATATGGATGTTGTCTCCAACAGTTTCAAGGATTTCTTTGTAATTGTTGGACCTGAATTAGCAGGCAGAATCCCTGATGGGTCAGAAAGAAAGCTGGAAAACTTAATAAAACGTAATCCTTTCTCAATGTTCCTCACAGCAGTGCATGAAAGGGAAGTAGTTGATATTGTAACGAAATGTAAAAACAAAAAATGTACCGATTGTGATGACATTGACATGACTGTATTAAAAAAGGTTATAGATGTTATTTCAAAACCATTCACACACATATGTAACTTATCATTCCAAACTGGTGCATTTCCTAACAAAATGAAAATAGCAAAAGTCATACCTTTGTTCAAAGCTGGGAACAAACATCACTTCACAAACTATAGACCTGTCTCACTTCTGCCACAATTCTCAAAAATTCTTGAAAAGCTTTTCAATAACAGACAATTTCATAGAAAAACACAAACTTCACACAGAAAGTCAATACGGATTCAGAGCCAATAGATCAACACTGATGGCTTTAATAGACTCACTTGAAGAAATTACCTCAATTGACCAAAACAAACCATTGGAATATTCATTGACCTAAAAAAAGCATTTGACACAATTAATCTTGACATATTAATAAAGAAACTGGAACGTCATGGAATCAGGGGTGTAGTTTTGGAATGGGTTAGGAGTTATTTAACCAACAGGCAACAGTTTGTGAAGCTGGGAGAGTGTTGTTCTTCATATTTGGACATTACATGCGGTGTCCCTCAGGGGTCAGTATTGGGGCCAAAACTATTTATTATGTATATTAACGAAATATGCAATGTATTGACAGTACTCAAGTTTGTTTTGTTTGTTGATGACACCAATATCTTTTGTTCTGGGGACAATGCTCAGATACTATTGGAAGAGATCACAGCTGAAATATGCAAACTATGTTATGGCTAAACAGTAATAAGTTATCATTAAAACAACATTAATCTTATTTGGAAATAGCAATACACTAGCATCCATTAAGATAGATGGGATTTACATTGAGAGAGTTAAAGAAAATATATTCCTTGGAATCACAATTGATGAGAAACTGAGCTGGAAACCACACATAACACAAAGTCTCAAGAAGTCTTGCAATATTAAACAAGTCAAAACAGATTCTTGATCATAATTCCCTCTACATTCTTTACTGTTCATTGGTTTGAACTTATTTAAGTTACTGTGCAGAGGTTTGAGGGAGTAATTATAAAACTACAACACAATCCCTATTTATTTTACAAAAAAGAGTAATAAGACTTATTAAAAATGTCGGCTATAGGGATCATACAAACCCATTATTCTTAGAGCTACAATTATTAAAACTGTCAGATCTTGTTGAATTCCAAATCGCACAAATCGTGTTTAAGGCAAAACACTTTCAATCACCTGGGAATATTCAGATAATGTTCAATGAAAGACAAGAGAATTATTATTTACGGGGTTCATTTATATTCACTTATGTTAGGGTGCGCACAACAAAGAGAAGTTTTTGTGTTTCTGTTTGTGTGGCGAGGAGCAACAAGTCCTCCAACTCATACGACCAAATAGGTCCATTGTTCAAGCCCTTATTACGACCTATAATCACGTTTTAAAGTTTTCGACCTCTAGTGCTCCCGTTGATTGCAAACGTACAGAGGGTCGTTTATTCGCAAATAACCCTCTCTGTAAAATCCTAAATTGTAGGATAATTAAAATGCATTTTGATTAGATTTCTAGCGAGAAGTGTATATTGTACTTTAGAATCCACGTCCAATGGATGTGTAGGATATATAGTTTGATAGATATTACGAAGATGATTTCAGGTCTCGCCAGGAGAACATGTATATGCGGCAGCTTCCATGTAAAGTTAGCGTCAACCCTCACGGGGTGAAAACGGGGGGTTACGTATTGTAACCCTAGTTATATAAGCACAGGCGGAGCCCTCTACTGGACTCTGCTGTGCATGCTTTCACCTACTGAGTTACGCAAACGTAGCCTGCCAATCGGGGCGAGCCTACCTGAATGCGTGCGCAGGCCCAAAGTATATAAGGCGGCTACGCCCTCCGCCCGCCATCCTACACCCTCTTCAGCGAGCGGCCTAGGAAAGACAGGGCCCCCAGGTAGAGGACTCCGCCTGTGCTTATATGACTAGGGTTATAATCCGTAACCCCTCGTTATATCTCACACAGGCCCTCTACTGGACTCTATAGGTACAGTGGGCGGAGCCCCGATATATAAACGCCCTGTCGTCCAACAACATCGACCCACCACACCGTCGCTGACCGGCTTTTGGCTAACATCCACTGTCCCCACTTCCTCCCATCCGGTTGTATCCGTGGAGAAGTCGGGGCCGCAGCTTGGTTAAGGCACACTCACACACGCTTACCTCGTGTAGAGTGTGCATGGATCCCTCCCTGGATTTGTATAATTATTTACACTGAACAAAAATATAAATGCAACACTTTTGTTTTTGCTCCCATTTTTCATGAGATGAAGTCAAAGATCTAAAACATTTTCTATATACACAAAATAACCATTTCTCTCAAATATTGTTCACAAATCTGAAAGAATCTGTGATAGTGAGCACTTCTCCTTTGCCGAGATAATCCATCCCACCTCACAGGTGTGGCATATCAAGATGCTGATTAGACAGCATGATTATTGCACAGGTGTGCCTTAGGCTGGCCACAATAAAAGGCCACTCTGAAACGTGCAGTTTTATCACACAGCACAATGCCACAGATGTCGCAAGTTTTGAGGGAGCGTGCAATTGGCATGCTGACAGCAGGAATGTCCACCAGAGCTGTTGCCCGTGAATTGAATGTTCATTTCTCTACCATAGGCCGTCTCCAAAGGCGTTTCAGAGCATTTGGCAGTACATCCAACCGGCCTCACAACCGCAGACCACGTGTAACCACACCAGCCCAGGACCTCCAAGATCATCTGAGACCAGCCACTCGGACAGCTGCTGCAACAATCGGTTTGCATAACCAAAGAATTTCTGCTGTCAGAAACCGTCTCAGGGAAGCTCATCTGCATGCTCGTCGTCCTCATCGGGGTCTCGACCTGACTCCGGTTCGTCGTCGTAACCGACTTGAGTGGGCAAATGCTCACATTCGATGGCGTCTGGCACGTTGGAGAGGTGTTCTCTTCACGGATGAATCCCGGTTTTCACTGTTCAGGGCAGATGGCAGACAGCGCGTGTGGCGTCGTGTGGGTGAGCGGTTTTCTGATGTCAATGTTGTGAATCGAGTGGCCCATGGTGGTGGTGGGGTTATGGTATGGGTAGGCGTATGTTATGGACGACGAACACAGGTGCATTTTATTGATGGCATTGTGAATGCACAGAGATACCGTGACGAGATCCTGAGGCCCATTGTTGTGCCATTCATCCACGACCATCACCTCATGTTGCAGCATGATAATGCACGGCCCCATGTTGCAAGGATCTGTCCACAATTCCTGGAGGCTGAAAACATCCCAGTTCTTGCATGGCCAGCATACTCACCGGACATGTCACCCATTGAGCATGTTTGGGATGCTCTGGATCGGCGTATACGACAGCGTGTTCCAGTTCCTGCCAATATCCAGCAACTTCGCACAGCCATTGAAGAGGAGTGGACCAGCATTCCACAGGCCACAATCAACAACCTGATCAACTCTATGCGAAGGAGATGTGTTGCACTGCGTGAGGCAAATGGTGGTCACACCAGATACTGACTGGTTTTCGGACCCCCCCAGACCCCCCCAATAAAGCAAAAATGCACGTTTCAGAGTGGCCTTTTATTGTGGCCAGCCTAATGCACACCTGTGCAATAATCATGCTGTCTAATCAGCATCTTGATATGCCACACCTGTGAGGTGGGATGGATTATCTCGGCAAAGGAGAAGTGCTCACTATCACACATTCTTTCAGATTTGTGAACAATATTTGAGAGAAATGGTTATTTTGTGTTTATAGAAAATGTTTTAGATCTTTGAGTTCATCTCATGAAAAATGGGAGCAAAAACAAAAGTGTTGCGTTTATATTTTTGTTCAGTGTATTTAAATATTTAATTTTTTATGTATTTTTTTTTGTATTGTATATTTGTTATTTTACGGTATTGCACTTTGTAGACGGTCCCTGCTCACTCGGCTGCAGATAGAAGTCGTCTAGCTCGTTGGATGGCACCCTGTAGCTTTTTTTAAATGTATTTTCTGGCTTGTTGTCCACCTTACAATGGTGGTTGAGGGATGGGGTTTGTGTTTTGAGAACGTTTTGTGTTTGAGTTATTGATGCGGAAAGATAAAATCTGTCAACATCTTTGTAATGAACTTTACCGAACTAGGAGAGCTCTCATCCCGCCCTATATAATGCTCTGAGAGGGCATTGAAGCCTGTCTCTACGGCCTCTCTATAAGCCTTTATCTATCATCAAGTGTCCTTTTTTATTAGCTTTTCTTTTTAATGACTGATTTTAAATGCCATGTTCTTAATGTCTTTCATTTGTTGTAAAGCACTTTGAATTGCCTTGTGTTGAAAAGTGCTCTATAAATAAACTTGCCTTGCCTTGCCTTTGCAATGTACACTGTACATTACCCAGTTTCTATATATTTCTGTTGCTTGTCTATTTTCTGTCTTTGTATGAAAATACCCCCCATACAGTAATGCAGATTATTAGCTTTGAGCGTCCAAGCCAATTCCCCTTTTAGCCCTAACCCTTACTCTAATCTACGTATAAGCCCAACTGGTAAAATGTTATGGAAATATGTACTGGTGGCTTTGGTTCAAGGGGTAAATGGATGTCTTCAGTGGTTCAATCCACAGCATGGCAATGTGTACTTTGTCAAGAAGCAAGATGGCGAGATAATTCATTTAAATATTTTATTTGGTTAAAGACATTGTGACAATCTCTTAAACTTGTGTTAACCACAGCTCTTGTTTCTAACCAAATCCCATTGACAAAAACCCGTTGAGTGAACCACAAATGGGTTTTAGGACTCATTCCTGCAGCACTATGTCCTCACCAGTCATACAAAGAGCTTTTTAGCTTTACCCTGTTTGCTGGAAAGGGAAACAGGAAATGTTTACAGTGAATATTAAAGCTAGGACGGTGCCATGGCTCTGCGACTTCCTGTGTGCCGCTCCAGTAACAGCTCAGTGACACGGGTGATGATATCAGGATGCAGCAGGCAGTCCAACAGGTCGTTAGTGCTTATTGTTAAGTGCATAGGATCCTCACAATCCTCTACAGAGATCTTTGAGGTCAAAACCGCACCGTCACTCGCTGTACATTGATCGCTAAATTCATATTTGTCCTGCTGCAATCTGACAGCGGATGTCCTCTGTGCTGCCTCTGAGCTGACGGTGCAGGCCATCTGAGATTTGACATCACAGTTTGTGGAAGGTTTGACCTCCAAATCTTTCTTGGTGTCTTGCTGACAGCACACAGGGATGAGATGTGGTCCGAAGGGAATACTGAAAGGTGCAGAATCTGTGAGCAAATTGCTGTTTTTCCTGACTTGTCCTGTGGAGTCCCTCTTTAATGTGCGGCTGTCTCCTGGGTCCCGGGTCAGGTTTCTGTGGCAGGTGCCTCTTTGTCTTTGAGCACAAGCTCTCACTGCCAGGTTCACACACTGCATGTTCTCATCATGAGACGCTACGCCTTCCTGCAGAGACAAAACACAAACAAGCTGTCACAGAGAGATCCAGCCACTTAAAAAAGGCCTCTGTGTGCTTTTATATACAAATGCAATTCATTCAATACATCTCCATCCTGGTGGGGAGGAAGTCTAAAGAGTAGACAGAGAGATAGAAGATAGATAGATAGTTTATTTCCAGCTTCGTTTACACATAAACAAGAATTTGCTTTGTGTATGGAGGTGCAAACATTAACAACATGAGGATATAAGATGTAAGAGAAGGTCAAAGATATGACGATTATAAAAACGATTTAACATAAAAAAAATAAAGACAAGAATTCACACCAAATCAATAGAAACTACAAAAAACGTAGTACAATAAATATGACAAACTGCAGTATATTATATTTTAAAGTTGAGTTGTTTACATGATGTGCATGCATAATGTTTGTGGGTTAGTGTCAGTGAGGGTCGCCTTTTCAATGAGGCCGGTAGTTGTGTATCTGTTATGTTATGATGGTTTTTTCTCTCTTATCTATCCCCGTATCCAAATGATACAAATACATGGTAAGTTTGAAAAGAACACAGAAACTGCCAATACATCCCCCTCCCCCCCCCAGAAATCCAACCCTGGATAAAAGGGGAACATATCGTTGCTACCTCGGTGGGATTGAGCCAGTCCTCAGGGTTTTCATCACGTTTGAAAGCAAAGACGACAGCCTTGGTCACAGCTTCACCAACTCTCGCCACGTCGTCGTCCTCCTGAACGGGACCAGAAGCAAAGTGAGAATGAGTTCAGAGCATCGGGGGAATGACACTGAATGATAGAGACAGTCTGCAGTGTTTGTCTTTGACCTTGCAGAGAGGAACCTGCTCTTTAGATAAACATTTGTCTGGCGCTGGGGAGCTTTTTTTAATGCAGCACACACTCATCATAATGACAGGGAATCTTTTACTGTCGGACCGGTTCATTATTCAAAGTGAACGGGGCCCACATTTAAATGTTGAACGCTGTTAGGATCGGGAGGTTTTCAGGGTAAAGGAAAGTAAAGATGGTGATTCTTTTTTTATTATTTCAGGGTGGTTGAATAGTTCAGCATTGGGTTCCTTACCATCTCGATCCAGGAGTTGACGCTGACAGTGATGGGATCCAAAGACTCCACGTAGTGCCACCAGTGTCGGGGGACATAAAGCACCTGAGCAGAGCAGATTAACATGTCAGCAGAAGCTTCAATTGATCACACACATGCATGTCGAGGGAATACAAGGAGGTGCTGATCCTCCACTAGATGGCAGCATACACCTTCCCCCCAGTACAGTGACCTACCTGAGGTGGGAAGTAGTGGAGTACAAATACTTTGTTACTGTACTAAATGTTTCTGGTATCAGTACTTTACTCCACTACTTATTTTTCTGATGACTTTTTACTTTTACTTCTTACATGTTGAACTCAAATACCTGTACTTTCTACTTCTCACATGTTGAACCCAAATACCTGTACTTTCTACTTCTCACATGTTGAACCCAAATACCTGTACTTTCTACTTCTTACATGTTGAACCCAAATACCTGTACTTTCTACTTCTCACATGTTGAACCCAAATACCTGTACTTTCTACTTCTCACATGTTGAACACAAATACCTGTACTTTCTACTTCTTACATGTTGAACCCAAATACCTGTACTTTCTACTTCTTACATGTTGAACCCAAATACCTGTACTTTCTACTTCTTACATGTTGAACTCAAATACCTGTACTTTCTACTTCTCACATGTTGAACCCAAATACCTGTACTTTCTACTTCTTACATGTTGAACCCAAATACCTGTACTTTCTACTTCTTACATGTTGAACACAAATACCTGTACTTTCTACTTCTTACATGTTGAACTCAAATACCTGTACTTTCTACTTCTTACATGTTGAACCCAAATACCTGTACTTTCTACTTCTTACATGTTGAACACAAATACCTGTACTTTCTACTTCTCACATGTTGAACACAAATACCTGTACTTTCTACTTCTTACATGTTGAACCCAAATACCTGTACTTTCTACTTCTTACATGTTGAACCCAAATACCTGTACTTTCTACTTCTTACATGTTGAACACAAATACCTGTACTTTCTACTTCTCACATGTTGAACACAAATACCTGTACTTTCTATTTCTTACATGTTGAACACAAATACCTGTACTTTCTACTTCTCACATGTTGAACTCAAATACCTGTACTTTCTACTTCTCACATGTTGAACACAAATACCTGTACTTTCTACTTCTTACATGTTGAACTCAAATACCTGTACTTTCTACTTCTTACATGTTGAACTCAAATACCTGTACTTTCTACTTCTTACATGTTGAACACAAATACCTGTACTTTCTACTTCTTACATGTTGAACTCAAATACCTGTACTTTCTACTTCTTGCATGTTGAACCCAAATACCTGTACTTTCTACTTCTCACATGTTGAACCCAAATACCTGTACTTTCTACTTCTTACATGTTGAACACAAATACCTGTACTTTCTACTTCTTACATGTTGAACACAAATACCTGTACTTTCTACTTCTTACATGTTGAACTCAAATACCTGTACTTTCTACTTCTTACATGTTGAACTCAAATACCTGTACTTTCTACTTCTTACATGTTGAACCCAAATACCTGTACTTTCTACTTCTTACATGTTGAACCCAAATACCTGTACCTTCTACTTCTTACATGTTGAACTCAAATACCTGTACTTTCTACTTCTTACATGTTGAACTCAAATACCTGTACTTTCTACGGTGAAAGATAATAACATTGACTCACTTCTAGCAGTTTCAACATCTTTTGTGAAGACTCAAGCTTGAAATGTTCAAGTTTGCAGATGACTCCAGCTAACAAATATTGTTTGTTTATTTATTTAATATGGTCTACATTGCTTGTTATTTATTTTTCCTTCTTATTTATTTTCATCGTTATGAGAGACTTGAGTTTGATTGTCTTTCATAAGCTTTGATAGTTCTGGGGACTTATATATATATTCCAATTACTTGTATATAGACCAGGGATGGGCAACTTGGAAGGTGGTGGGGGCCACACACACACACACACACACACACACACACACACACACACACACACACACACACACACACACACACACACACACACACACACACACACACACACACACACACACACACACACACACACACACACACACACACACACACACACACACACACACACACACACACACACACACACACACACCACACACACACACACACACACACACACACACACACACACACACACACACACACACACACACACACACACACACACACACACACACACACACACACACCACAACACACACACACACACACACACACACACACACACACACACACACACACACACACACACTAATTATTAACAAATATACTAACTGACATCTTCATTGACATTTTACAATCTTTCCAGGAGCATCCTCTAATAAGCCACTAAGCAAATATCAGTTCACAGAAATGTTATTTAATTTTTACAAGTGGCATGTTTGTATTGAACAGGTTATTAAACAGTGGAATAAAACTATTGGAAATCCCGCTGAAATTATGAATGAAAAGCGTAGTAATCATAGATAACACGGCAGGGTCCGTGACAGTTTGTTTTCATCTGATTTCAAATAAACAAAGTCTTGGTTTTAAGAATATTAAACTTGTTTCGGCAAATTCAGAAGATAAAAACAACTTTGAAGCTTCGGCATAAAGACAAGCGGCAACTTAACGTCACGGCAGGCAGAACAACAGCCGGGGTTACTTGTGAGGGTTTCCCCGGGAAACAAACACAATACACACAAACAGATTATTTTGCAGTATTTGGCTGCCGAACGAAATCATGTACGCAGCTCGCGACGTAACTAGGAGTCTAGTGGACGGTATCAGTACTACAAGTAAAACAATTGTACACTGTAGCTATGCACACATGACAATAAAAGCCTTGAATCCTTGACAGGACACCAGGATTATGAAAATTGAGTTTAACATGTTTTTTGTGTGGAAATACAGTATATTGCAATCCCTAATCTTTCTACGTACCACCTGCAATCCCCTCAAGTACCCCTAGGGGTCCCCGTACCCCCGGTTGGGAACAACTGACTGACAATACAGGGACTTTATTCAAACGAGTAGCCTCATTATCGATTCCCTGCCTCGTCAGCAGTGCTGATTCATCCGCTGGCTGCGGTCTGACAAGACAAGAGGAATGATCCGTCCTCTGATTTGATTTGCAGAGGTGCAGCGATCTATCAGGAGATTGCTGTAGAAACCAAAACTTTACATTCGGTGTCAACTGCAGAAGTATTTCAGAAGGGCATGGTGGAAATAATCGAAGTCGACTTGTAGCGATCATCCAATTATTCTTCTTTTGGGGGTTGGGGGGGGGGGGGGGGGGGGGGGGGGGGGTGTAACGAACAACACTGTAAATGAAAGGCGTGCGCTGGATATATAACAAAGAAGTGGAATGAGGGTCAATAAGGTGATCGGCTGCAGTCGGCCATCCCTCCACGACCTGCAGGCCTCCAGGACCCTGAGGCGGGCAGGGAAGATAGTGTCCGACCCCTCCCACCCAGGACACAAACTGTTCACCCCCCTCCCCTCTAACAAGAGGCTGCGCTCCATCCGGACCAAAACCTCTCGCCACCTGAACAGTTTCTTCCCCTCCGCTACCGGCCTCTTAAACAAGGCCCGCGCCCCCCCACTGACACTTTTAGCTCTGCCACATCATAGTCTATATGCATTACATCAGTGGGTCCCAAACCTTTTAAGTCGGGCCCCCCTTGGGTAATTGGAAATATTTTCGGGACCCCCCCCAACCCGGTTCAACTATAATTTTATATTTTACTATGGATTACACATGAACGAAAGTGCTTGTAATAGATACTGTGAATTAATTTGGCCTAATTAAAACTGGTTGGCCTTCTTCCCTGAGTAGTAGATTTTTAAATTCTAATTTCTTTAAGGAAAATATATTAATTAACTACTATTTCTACTGCAGGTTGCAAACGATCACTTTACCATTCCTATTCCACACTAGCCTATCAGTGACTTGTGTGTGCTTGCTTTCCCTTGCAGATCTTCTCAAACCGGGGCTGCTGTTTTGAGACACTCTCAGTTCATTCTCAATGTTCAGCTTTGATCTCTATTTCGTTTTGATGGCAGCAGAAAAAGCCTATCTCACACAAGTAGGATGTTGCACAAGGCAGCATTATGCCCACAGCTCACTGACTAATGATATTTTCGAGCAGTGTTTGTTTACAATAATAATAATAATAATACATTTGATTTATAAAGCACACTTTAAAAACAACGTCATCTCAAGGTGCTTCACAAAGCTAAAAGGAGAAAATAATAAAATCTTCACGCGACCCCCCTGCAGTACCTCCGCGACCCACCAGGTGTCGCACCCCCACAGTTTGAAAACCACTGCATTACATTAATGCACACAATGTTCATACTCCTTTCTGCACATATTCTTATTTCACATTTCATAGTTTATATTCTAAAATGCATTCATAGCATTCTATTTCCATGTAAATTACTGCTTTATTTAATTTGTATTGCTAATTCCTAGTATGTGTGAACCGACCTGGCAATAAACCTGTTTCTGAATAATACTTTTATATTGATTATCTTGTTTTGGCCCTATCAGTGGTGACCTTTAACCTGCAGACCCCCCCCCCCCCTCATTCAGAGATATCCTGGATGTGCTGCTGCTGCTGATAGGACCGTATTTAAAGCGTCAGGCCCCCGCAGATAGTGAAAAGAGACAGGAGGCTAATTGCTTCGTCACCATTTTGACTCTTGGAAAACAAAAACAATGCAGCTGGAATCTGAAACGAGGCAAAGTGGGACGAAAACATCAAAGAGTTCTGCCGTAATTACGAGTTGAAAAAACGACTTTAAAAGTAACTGAGGGCTGGAAATCAGGACACCGCACAACACCTCAATAATAAATGTCGCCTCGCTGAACCCACCTGATTTTAAAGTAGATAAATTGACGGTCAACTGACAGCCCTGTCACTTGATCAACTGTCACTTGACCCTGCTACTCTCCTCCTGATGCGTCTGACTTTAACGCAGCTTAACCTTCCACTTCCTGCTATAAAAAGAGCTGCGGCCCGTTGAAGGTGATGCAATATAACTGAAGGCCACATCTTAATTGGGACACAAGTCACGACAGCTGCCGTGCTTCACACATTTATGGAGGACATCACGCTAAATAAATCTCACTGTTGAGTTTTCTTTCACATGTTCTGTTCTTAAGGACCAATAAAGCAATATTTCTACAGTTATTGCCTCGGTGTCACAAGCGGTTTAAAAGGTAACAGACACAGTGTTGCCTAACATCAGCAGGAGACTTTAGTTTACAAAGTCTGAAGAACTCAACAGATGATTATGTCTTATTTCAATTGTTGTACAACTTTACAATTACACGCAATATCTGTAGGAGATTATAATTTGTTATTCTTCTTTCAGATGGGCTTAAGCGGTTTCAAATGTAAATATTTTGTTTTGTTCTAATAGTCTTCTTATGGTTGCAACATACAATTAAACATTTTATACATATTTAGGTACCGCTTTATGAATCCTTTATAAGGGGAGTCTTATTGTAAAGCGTTATGAATTAGGTTGCAAACACTTTATTAATCTTTAAAGGTCCCATGTCATGGCCCTTTCCACTGATCATAATTCCATTGTTGAGGTCTACTAGAATACATTTACATTGTTCAATGTTCCAAACTCACATTGGTTTCTCACAGCATCTCTGTATAGTGTGTGTATTCACTCTCTGTCCTACACGGCTTGTTGGAGCTCCTGCCCCCCCCCTGCGAGCCCAGTGTGCTCTGATGTGTGATTATGTGTTACAATGACATTTGTTAGCAACCAGAAAATGACACCAGCAATGACGAACAGATGAGAATACTGCGTGGGGTCTGGGTGCCGTGTTGGCGGGACGTTGCGGGGCTCGCTGCTGCGAGGAGCGGACAGTGTGAGCTGGGTTACTGGTGTTGTTTCCTGGGTGCTGTCCAAACGTAACGGCTCCGCGCACGTTATGTCACTATACCCAATACGTCACTGTACCCAGGAAGAAAAAGACAAATCTCCAACGAGGCGTTCTGGGGCAGCAGACAGGTCTTTCCTGTGTTAGAGTTTCACTCCCTACAGGGTGCACTTTGAGGGTTTGTGACTCTGCAGACCGTTTACATGCAGACAAAGCTACGGGTGATAACCAGAGAAGCATGACATGGGACCTTTAAGAACCATTTATAAACCAGTTCTAACATAGTTTTCATACATCAAACAGGCTCACTATTTGGCAAGATGACTAAGCCTTATATTGGCTACTTAGCGAGAATCAACTCAGTGAGCAACAGATACCAAGGATGCTGGCTGATGAAGAAGACGAAGTAAGCTACGTAGCCAATATAAGGCTTAGCAGTACAGATACATGTGGGCTCACTATTTGGCAAGCAACCGGTCACAGTTGCCCTGTTTATCTCATGTCTTATAAAAGCTTATTAATGATTTATAAAGTGTTCACAACCTAATTAATGAATGAATTACAAACTATTCGTAAACTAAATTTAGATGAATTTGCTCAATACATTCTTAATTAATCAATACATTAGTCTACTTTCAATTGAATAAAAAAATCAGCGCAAATAAGATAGCAATACTTCCTGTTAATGAACAAAAACAAAATGTTCTGACCAATGGAAGACAATACCCGCCTGCATTTAACATCAAATAAACACAACAGTGCACTACAAATCCATTACAACTCCAACCAGTATCTATTAAGGCGACTTTTTAAGGATCTGCAAAACAATAATAATACTGTGTCAAGAGTCCTGACCTGTCCGGGCTGCAGAGTGACGATGTGAGCTCTGGCTCCATGAAACCCTGGGAACCTCCTGAGGTCCGGGTGGAGGACGTCCAGCTGGCTGAAGACGCTGGACTCCTCAAAGGGGATCCTGGTGGGGTAGAGGTGGGGGGTGTCCTCTGGAGGAAAGAGGTGCCAGCGCTTACTGCACACAGGAAGTATTACAAGTTTAGTTTATTTTTTTATAGTGTCGTGGACAGTTCCCTTTAGGCTCTTTCACACCGGAGTACTTTTCCCCGTACTTTTCCCGTTTAGTTCCGATAGTGCCTGAAATGTTGCGTTCACACCAAAAAGAGAATTTTTTACCCACTTGTTAGTGCCTGCTAGAGAGGTGGTACCAATTTTTACCAAAGTACCAATTTTTGATTGGCTGGGCGAATTGCAAACCACGCCCCGTAAAACTCTGAAAAGTTTTGTGAAGCATTGCATTTGCTGGCATTAGCATTATTAGCATTAGCATTATTAGCATTAGCCCCGCGCACCAACGGAGAGAGAATAACTTATGGCAACACAAAAAAAACATGGGAGCGGTGGAGTGATGAGGAGGTGTCGGCGATTTACTTGGAAGGCTAGGGGACTTCCGGCTGGGGACTTCTGGTGGCAGTATACGCCGTGAAGTGGTTTGCGGCCTGCCAGTAAACCCAAAGCAGAAGAAGAAGAAGTGACGTCAGCGGCTTCATTTGCGTAATCTTCCCTCAGGGACTTATTCCGGTGTGAACACGATCTGCACTTAGTTCCATGGGGGCACTAAGTGCTGGGAACTAAGTACGGCAAAGTACTTGGTGTGAAAGCGGCTATTGATCAACTGTCACAAAAAACAGAAAATGGGGCATTAGCTTTAGCCAACATTGCTAATTTCCAGCTGTTGTCTCCGGCCAGAGGAGAATAGACACCTTTTTAAAATCACAATACATCAACAGCAAGTTCAGACTGTTATGTTTGTTAATCTGTAAAGCCCACTGAGACAAAAGTGTTTTGTGATATTAGGCTTATCTAAATAAACTATTGGTTTGATTTTAAAATAATTTCTGTTAGAAAAATATCACTCGTCACCGGTTTGAGTTTCAATCTCAGGATCCATGTGTTTCTGATCCTCTCAAGAATGGAAGTAGTCATCACATACAGAGCATCAACTAGTTCCTGAGCAGTGTCCTTCACATGCTGATCTCCAAGAGAGGGAGTTACACAGTCACAAGATGGAGGAATAGAAAGCAGTATTCAATGTTTACTTCAGATTAGCTCCACGTCAGAAATGAGCATGCTTGATGTCTCTCTCCATAGAGGCTGAATCATCATGTTAATCACATAGCTATCATCTGCCTCAAACAGTCCTGATGCTCTTCTAGGTAATCACACATCCTGTCATGTTCACAGCTGCAACTGGGATACCTTTGTTATCATGGTACTCTCATGTTGGAAGAGTACGTTCACTATTTTCCCAACAATGTCCCTCACAGCCTCTTACCGTCCTTGTACCTGCAGCACCAGGTTGCAGCCGTATGAGTCCAGGTGGCACGGCGTGTTGGCACCCTCTGAGCCGATCCACAATGTGCTCTCCCTCCCATTACGCCCCTCAAAACCAAACTGGGACCACTTTACATCCTGCAACCAGAGATGGCAAAAGTACACTTTACTCAAGTAGAAGTACAGATACCCGTGTTAAAAATACTCTGGTGAAAGTAGAAGTACTGACTAAACTTCTTTACTCAAGTCAAAGTAAAGAGGCTTTGAAATGTACTTCAGTAAAAAGTACCCATAACTAGCAGCTGTTTTAAAGAGTACCTGACCTCCCTTTATATCAATAGAACAATAATGTCATTGTTAGCTAATGAATGTTTCCATGCTGAACAACGGCAACATGACAATGTTTCCATTGGTCCCTCTTCTTTAGAGAAGACCAGGAAATGATGGATACACGGATCGTGTTCAAATCAATAGGCACGCAATGACTCTAAAGAATAATGATCACGCATCAAACACACATTCAGACTAAAGGAACCAGCTGTTTGGGAAATGAGAGAAGTAGAAAGTACAGGTATTTGAGTTCAACATGTGAGAAGTAGAAAGTACAGGTATTTGAGTTCATCATGTAAGAAGTAGAAAGTACAGGTATTTGGGTTCAACATGTAAGAAGTAGAAAGTACAGGTATTTGAGTTCATCATGTAAGAAGAAGAAAGTACAGGTATTTGAGTTCAACATGTAAGAAGTAGAAAGTACAGGTATTTGTGTTCAACATGTAAGAAGTAGAAAGTACAGGTATTTGTGTTCAACATGTAAGAAGTAGAAAGTACAGGTATTTGTGTTCAACATGTGAGAAGTAGAAAGTACAGGTATTTGTGTTCAACATGTGAGAAGTAGAAAGTACAGGTATTTGTGTTCAACATGTAAGAAGTAGAAAGTACAGGTATTTGGGTTCAACATGTAAGAAGTAGAGAGTACAGGTATTTGAGTTCAACATGTAAGAAGTAGAAAGTACAGGTATTTGTGTTCAACATGTAAGAAGTAGAAAGTACAGGTATTTGTGTTCAACATGTAAGAAGTAGAAAGTACAGGTATTTGTGTTCAACATGTGAGAAGTAGAAAGTACAGGTATTTGAGTTCAACATGTAAGAAGTCAAAGTAAAAAGTCACCAGAAAAATAAGTCGTGGAGTAAAGTGCTGATACCAGAATAATGTACAGTAACAAAGTATTTGTACTCCACTACTTCCCACTTCTGGAGGAAACACAAACCCCACATTCAAATGTCCATTATCAATCTGAAATAATGGGAGAAATAATGACTTTTAATGTGTTTTTTGTCCGTGAAGACATGACATTTTCACAACGCGGCTATAAGCTCACCCCCACCTCATCATCGGCTTTGACAGGGCCCTATTATAAGAGGCCAACGGAAGTCTCTGCACAGTGTTTGTCATCTTTTAAAGAACAGCGGTCTGTCAATCACTCCTGTCAGCGCACTAAGGTGTAGCATCCTGAATAATGAAGTCATTAGCATACATGCAGGCAGCTTTAAATGACAGACTGGTCAATCTCAGCCTGTATTTCCCAGCGCCATCTCTCCTGTAAAAGCCCCCGCCTGCCTGTCTGTCTTGGAGGCATGAATGTCAGCTGGTTATAATTGCAGGTGGGGGCGTAATAAAAATGTACCACAGAGATATAAAAAAGGAAATTAATTTGTGGCAGTGGCTTTAGAAAGGATGGCACTTTGATGTCTTTCACTTTCCAGAGGACGAGAATAGCAGCTAATAAAAAGTCGTTATGAGCAATGGCTTAACATTAAATTGAAAAATGTCAAAATAATGGATCAAATGTGTAAGAATATAAATAAGCATCTTAGAAAAAAAGTAATAAAACGAAATATATTGGCTCTTTCAAATTAAAAGTTTAGTTTGTTGATAAACTTGCAATTAGTTTAAAAGTTAATCGCACGTACACAATATTTTCTTTAACTTTGTTTGCTTCTACAGGATGTGATATCATCCAAATCATACAGATTCACTGAATGTGATCGAAAAACATGCTAACACACAACGGCATATTTATATAATGGAAAACACTTTTAAAGAGGCCCTGTTATGCTTTTGGGGGGGGGGGGTTCCCTTTCTTGAAGTGTGCTATATAGGTTTTAGTGCATGTAAATGGTGTGTATAGGTTACATCCAGAAGTTCCTGAAACGTCTCGATTAGACTCCTGTGTTTACTTCCGTGCTTCTATTGGCTAGCGCTTCAACAGGACATCTCCAATCAGAGCAGACTGGCCTCTGGTTTCAGACAGAGGGTGAAAAGAGGTGCTGGAGACATGTCACATGAGAAGCCCCGGTGATTTTATAACATGCATGAACACGGGAAGCTTGTTACCTCAAACATGGCCGGCTGGTCTTGAAACAATAGGGCGATGTATTTGTAGTCGGCGTAGGCCCAATACTCTGATTTGGGGTATTCACAGAAAGGCCCTACATCGCCCTCCTTCTCGCCCTGTGTCCAGAGGAGGAAGTGCTCCAGTGTTGCCTCCTCGTAGGAACACTGGGTTTCAAACAGAGGTGCTATGAGAGCAAGAAAAAAGAGAGTGATCACTTGGAAATTGTGACAACGTTTCCGTAAAACAATCCCACAGTTCTACGCTTAACGAAAGCCATTAATAAACAGTATTATGCATCATCACGGAGGCATGACATTTCATTCCACCCATTTTGTCGAGAGAAGATGTAGCGATGTATTCTTGTGTTTGTTCTAGTAAACAAAGTGTGTCAATGGTTGAGTGATGGCATTTATAGTCTCTCGTGAGCAATGCCCTCCTGTCAGCTGTTGCAGCTGAGAAATTATTCCGAAATGTAATTAGCTGGCTTTTATCAGAGGACACTGTTATTTATCACAGGTGGAATCATTACTGCGGCTTTTTCAGAGCCACAAGGATGCCAGAATACACCAGATGCTCCAGGCTATTACCATCAGTGTTTACTTATGTGACATTTTGTATTGCTAATTATAGTCCAATCTGTACATGAGCACATGTCAGAGGATGAGCTTCGTACAACTGCAGGTAATTCTAATGAGAGTAGAAACCATGTGAGGCTCTGTGCATCGATGTGATCAGCAATACACACATTTAAAAAGCAGATCTATTTACCAAATTGATAAATGAAGAATAACGGAGGAGGTTTTGAAAGGAAATCGAAATAGCATTGCTTTTAAGAGGGTGCTTTGGATTAATTTCTTAAGAGGAAAGTTTGCATTAAAGAAACACAGACTACTCAATCATTTGACTCACTGCATCATCAACTGTTTCCAACACTACTGAAGCGTACCTGATGACAGCAAAGCCCCATGGGTACACATGTAATATCATTGTTGGTGCTAAGTTACTTATATTAACATTGCTATAATATAATAGTTGTCTTATTATATTCTGGTTACGGATGTCCCGATCACCTTTTTTTGCTCCCGATCCGATTCCGATCACTTGATTTTGACAATCTGCCGATATCGATTTTTCCCGATCCGATCTTTATGCAATGCATTAAGAGAAAAAAAGGTAACAGATAACGGCTGGTCATCCAACGCGATGAGTTCAGCTACCTTGGCTGTTATTCTTTTGGCCTTTTCACTGTTCTGGGGCAGTTTCTCTTTCCTTTTAAAAGTCTCTCAAAGTGTCGGTTGTTCCGTTCCCTGAGTGGCCGCTGTGTACTCGTCGTGTTGTTGTTGTTTGTTTCTCAGGTGGCGTGTTAGATTGGTCGTGTTGAACGTAGCTCTGTTCTTTCCACCACGCGGAACCTCCGCCTTGCAAACATTGCATCTGGCTGTTACACTGCCTTCGCTTTCAATTTTACAATACTTCCAAACTCCTGACATTTTCTCCGTCCCGACTCCCGAGTCACCAGCTGGACGTAGCCTCTCGTTAGCTTACTGCTACTGTTAGACACTGCGTCCACTCTGTTGCTTTGAGAGGAATAAGCAACCAGGTCTAAACAAGCCCAACAGAAGCAACACATGCATGATGTTGTGTCATTTGAAACCAAAACTAAGGCCTCAGGATGACTTTAAGACGTGAACATGGTCATTTTTGTTTAACATTAAATAAAAATAAAAAAAATTTATAAATTATTTTTTTTAAAGATTCCCGATCCCCGATTTTTTTCCTCCCGATTCCGATCTTTTGAAAATCACGTGATCGGATCATCTCTAATTCTAGTATTACATGACATATACTGTATATCCATCGATTTTCCACACTATTGGTGATTTAAAAAACACTGTGAGCCTACCAGGAGCCTTGGTGGTTGATCTTTTTGGGGTCGTTTTTTATTCTGCATGTTAAATCTAGCAACAAATGGCTTTATTTAGGGTCTTACTGTTCGTCTCCTCTTTCCTCCCCAGTCTGAATCGGATGAGTTTGTGCAGGCAGTCAGAAAGCTTCTCTGCAGTCCAGCGGAGAGCCGGCCAGCCGTCGCTCATGTTGGTGAAAACTGCCGGCTGCTGCAGGTGAAAGATAATCTGCTGCGCCTCCTCTGGACTGAAGGGTTTCACCTCAGGGGCTGCCATGGTCTGCAGGTTGAACACACTGAGGAGATAGAAGCAGGTTAGCTATCAAACAACTGGTTTAGACGTTATACCTGTGCCTACTAGCTTATACTAACTTCAGCAGGATACATGGGAATTTGTATTCTGTTTGTGTGTCCTCTTACTGTTTGGGAGGGAAGTGAACTTAGTTTTTTGTTCTTTATTAGGATCCCCATTTGCACTAGCATTGGTTATTCTTCCTGGGGACCTCACACACACTGTCAAACATACATATAACAAAACAATTGATTCCTTTTTTGCCTGATATGTTGGTATTATATAACCTGCAATCTGGAAATCTGAACTTCAGAGACACATATTTGCCTACCTGACAGAATGAGGAACCTACAGTTAATGGATCCGTTTTTAAAGTGAGATTAAAAATTAGGAGCAGGAATGTATTTTATGGGAACAATGCATTTACACAATTGCATTTGACTGAAGGTGTACCCATAGATTGTTTATATAAGGGTACCTAGTTCATATCTTTGTAAGAATTACAAAAATCCTCATTACGTTTGACAATGTGTTTGAGTTATATAAAATCAGATATTCAAATGTGTAATCGGACATTGTACTGAACACAACTACACATGTATTGCCGATCATGTATCTTACTTTTACATTATAGCCTACTTCTGACAGTCAGATCTGATCATTACTCCCCGCCTGATCGCATTCACTGTAAAGCACTTTTATGACAACAATGATCAACTAAATTACTCGCTCGAATTACATGAAATAAAAGTACAAGTTTGTGAAAACTCAGCTAACATTAAGAACAACATGAACTTCTCAAACTGCCAAACTATCCTCGGCTCGTATTGTCTCAGCTGTAACATGCTATTATTAGCCGGGGTCTCTGTTAATGAACTGTGAAAAGCTTAGCTCGCTTTCCGCTAATATCCTGGGAAAGCTAACTTCGCAGAAATAGTAGAGACATAACAACTAAAAACAACTCACCTTTCACTACACGTGCAGTGGCGGCTGTGGGCGGAAGTAAACAAAAGTCACATGACAGGTTTCCTCATACGTCACTGTGAATCTCCTCCATTCCGGCTCTGGCTCAGCTTCACTTAATAATGTCATATTCATGAAAAGAGATGGGCTGACTGACTCCATACCTCATTTAAACATTTTAACCAAGAACTAAAGCAATATAGTAGCACTATTAAAAACATTCTGAATAAAAAAGCAATTACATCTAATTGTGTGTTTGACAAATATTTAAAAATGAAACTGTATATTTTCCTTTATTTTTGAATGTAATTTTCGCTACCCCTGATTTTTTTTTTTTAATACAAAATATATGATTTCCATATATTCTTATATATTTTTAGTGCTGACTCTAAAAACAACATTTTCAACATTTTAACCAAGATAACACATTTTGTATTTGAAAGATATTTAATCTGAAATATAGAACTATATTGTTGTTTTGTATATTTATTTATTTAAATGCCTTACATGAAAAAAATAAACCAGACGAGCCAAAATGGCAGCCAGAGGACCACAGTTTCCACTACGCAGGACACTTCCGTTTGCACATGCGCATTGAAGTCAACTGACAGAAACAAGAAGCTATCGGCTGTTAGTGTTTTTATGTTGTTGTCCTCGACAGTATTCTCTATTCCCCGTTAACGTACAGCCTTTAAACCCTGGATTTTAACACGAAACGGACACTTTATTTACCATGGGTGCCGGACCGAGCACCGAGTCCGAAAGGGAGCCGCTCCTCGTCCCTTCTCATGCGGAAACAATAACAAACAGTGCCCCAGTAAACAGCCGAGTGTACGGCAGAAGATGGCTGGTTCTGACCCTGTTCTCCCTGCTGGCTCTCATGCAGGGGATGGTCTGGAACTTCTGGGGTCCGATCCAGAATTCAGCCGTTCACGCTTTCGGCTTCAGCAAGTCTGACATCGCGGTTCTGGTGCTGTGGGGCCCGGTGGGGTTTGTCCCCTGGCTGTTGTTTATGTGGCTGATGGATAAAAGAGGTGAGTTTTAGGTACACTGTGTTCCTATCCTAACATAATGCTATTCTCTGATTTTTTGTTAATATGTTTGATGACTGAATCTGTCAAAAGTGTGTTGTTCTTGCCTGATATCCGACACTTGTAGTCCTATCTTCCCACAGAGGTTAGATAATGTTGAAGTCTGGGGATACACACTGTTCTTATCGGTAGAGGTGGGAGAAGTACTCAGATCTTGTTCTTGAGTAAAAGTAGAAGTACCAGAGTGTAGGAATACTCTGGTACTGTAAAAGTCCTGCATTCAAAACGTTCCTCAAGTAAAAGTAGAAAAGTATTATCATCAAAATATAGTGAAAGTAAAAGTAGTCATTGTGCAGATTGGTCCATTTCAGAATAATATATATGATATGTTTTTATAATGATTGATCATGAAAGTGTTCTCAAAGCTGGTGAAGGTAGAGCTAGTTTGAATGACTTTGTATAGTTTAGTTTATTTATGTATAGTGTCGTGGACAGTCCCCATCGATGAACTGTCACAAAAACAGTAAATGGTGCAGCTTTAGCCGACATGGCTAATTTCCAGCTGTTGTCCCCAGATGGTAATAGACACCTTTAAAATGACAATATATCAACAGCATTAGTTATAAGAAAATATATAAAATAAAATATAAAGGAGGAAAGACAAGTAGATACCGGTGTGAGGATAAAAGAGAACAATAAACAACACACGTTACTATGTACAGTACATGTCACATGGCACATCACAATCACATCACAGACACGAGGGGCAACATCCATGATCACAACATGTAACACAACATGTAACACTCACGCCATACTCAACACAGACTAGTGTGTGCAGGTGTAGTTCTCAGTGAACCATGTTTTTAAGTGAGCTGTGAAGGTGGGAAGTGTATGTATGTCTTTGATTTGAGTGGGTAGAGAGTTCCAGTAGACTGCAGGGTAGCTTGTGGATTTACTCCAGGTGGAACTAAAGTCTGATTTAACACTTATATTTCACATCATTCATCAACATCTGGAAAGTATGTATTAAATACAGTAAAAGTACACCATTTACCTCTGAATTGTAGTGGAGTAGAAGTACAACAATGTAAATACTCCCTCAAAATTGTACTTAAGTACAGCACTTGAGTAAATGTTCTTAGTTAAATTACTGATCCTATTTTGGTCTTCCTCTTGTCTGAAATCCCCCAAAACTCCTGATATGTCAACTTAATATGTTTGATGACTGAATCACTCAAAAGTGTGTTGTTGTTGCTTGATATCAATAGTCTTATCTTCCCACAGAGGTTGGTTAGTGGGGATGTCTGGGGTTACACACTATTTTCTTATCTGTCAGATCCTGTAACTCGAGGAGGCGGCGATCACACCAAAGAATTCTATTTTTCCGTAATGTATGTTGAAAGTTGTTTAACCAAACAACTTTCAAACCTCTGAATACTTTTATGAACGCTCATGTTTCAATAGCTTTTATATCATATCAACAGTGTAATGCAGAGGTGGAAGAAGTATTCAGAATGTTTACTACAGTATAAAATATACTTTGTTACAAGTTATAAGAATCAGAATATTTGTATTCATCCCACAGAGGGGACAGTTACATTTGTGACAGCAAGTAAAGAGCCACATACAGCTTCATATTGATTAAGAAAAGCATGCATACAAATACTTAAAAAATAGAAGTTACACTATTTACAATTGACGAAATACACATCCAGTACCAGTAACAGTTTTGAGATATAGCAGCCAGTTAAAAGTCCTGCATTCAACATTTTACCTAAGTAAGTTAAGTAAATACTGTTATAAATATGAATGAAGTGTAGCCGTCCCACTAGTCAACGCTTTTGGTATCAAGCAGAGACAGCAAGGTATTTTTGATAACTTACTCATTCGCTTTTATCCAAAGCGACTTACATACTCAATACTGTGGGCAATTTGGGGTGAAGTGTCTTGCCAAGGGACACAACGACATGCTGACTGCTGTGGGGTTTGAACCTGTGCTCCCCTGATCCGAACACCATCGCCCTACCCACTGTGCCACAGGCCTCAACAAGTTTATTGATCAGAATTGTCCAAAATGAGTTTTAGTTGTATATTCTTTTAAACACTTGCAACATTTTTATACACTGACATGGTCCTTAAAAATAGTGTATTGATACCACTGTCACTTTTTAAATGAACATAGGTTTGGTGCAAAGTGTTTTTTCAGTGTCCTCTGTGCCTCAGAGTACGACGAATGTGAAAGTTAAAAGTGCTGATGCAGAAAAAATAACTTCTTAAACAACTTTTCCCGAATTCACAATGGTCTTAAAAAAACACTGAACACTTTGTAAAGTGCTTGACATGCAGTACAGCTTTTGACTTGAGCTGCTGAGTGTCAGCTCACTTCACCTAACCAGTTCCTCTGCACCACCTGACCGACAGTATAGCAACCAGTGGTAATAACGCACTGACAACACCACGGTCACCAGGATCCTCATGAAACAAAGACCACAAGATAAATGTTTCCAAGACATTGCAAAATGTACCGTGTGATCCTGAGTCATCAGCAATTAGAGGGTGTTGGGTGTTTGGTAATCCAGTGTTACTACGGCTGCGGGAAATCCATGAAGATACATGTTGTGTTTTTAAGGTTTTAAAAGGGCTTTTTTTTAGAAATGTAGCTTATCAAGAAAGCTTAGTTTTCTTACAAAAAGGCAACACATTATAAAACAAAGTCCTTGTGGTTTCTTTTTGAACCTTCTGTAGAATCGCATTAAATAATATTGTTTGTTAAAGGGACAAAAACATCTAAAGTAGTGGAATAATACATATGTCATTCACAAGAGTTGTGAGGTGCTTGAAAAGCTCCAAAATGCACCTTGAAATGTGTTTGAATTAAATTTTTGGAAAAGGAGTAGGAAGCCCCTGTTTATGATGCTATGTTGCTATCACATCTGCTGCTGTCAGTGAGTAAACAATGAATCTAAGACTGTATAATATGTAAAACTAGAGAATGCAATTCCTGAAGAAATTGCTATTGGGAATGCTTTATGCTGAAAATCTGACGCTAAACTGCTATGCTGAAATGTAATGTGTAAGAAGAAAGTGAAGAATTGAGATTGAAATGCTACATGAACACTGGGGGCTTGCATGTGTGATAAGAGAAGAAAATAAAGTAAAAAGGCTTGGAAAAGCAGCAGAATATTTGAACCGCAAACTTCTGAACTAACTTGATGGCGAATGATCTGTCGCCATGGCAACGGCATTTGATGCCACCCCATAATACGCTTAGATGCGTTGATGGCTGCGTCGTTACCAAACTCAAACCCGGCATATGGTGAGATCTCAGATTTGGAGTAGAGCTGTTGAGGCATGGACCGGTGATATACAAGTGAAGATTGGGGGACGATTGGACCGTGTTGATGGGACTTACAGCGACATCATGTTTCATGGCGAATGATCCGTCGCCATGGCAACGGCATTTGATGACACCCCACAATACGCTTAGATGCGTTGATGGCTGCATCGTTACCAAACCTGTGAAGTTTTGGGGCGTTTGGAGCAGTTTCACTGAAGTTATGAGAAAACCTTGTTTCAAGGCGAGCATTGTGGTGCCATGGTAACGGCATTTGAAGGTTACATTACTCTCTCTCTTCTCTTGATCGCCTCCTCTCTCTTCTCTCTCTCTTCGGCATATGATGATGACACCCCATCATTGAGGTAGAGCTGTTGAGGGCAGGACCGTTAACCACTATCTGAAGTCAGCTGCTCTGAGCGTGTCAGTTGGAGTGATGACATCATCGTGTTCCATGACACAGGTGTTTCTATTTGAGCTAACGAGGTGTCCAGAGATCAAAGGTTTCCATTGTTCTGAATGAGCGATAAACCTCTTACATGTGAACGTTTTGTGGAAGAACCGTAAGAGATATCTGTGAAATTTCAAAACGTGAAGCGTGTCAAGGAAGTTGAGCATCTGAAGTGTAATTTTTGTGTACTTTCGGGTTAATAATGTGGCCTTTTTGGCAGTTTAACTAAAGGTGTGCGGCTGCTGCTGTGAGGAAATATCAGCCTGAAATTACAATGGGCTTTAATGGAGGAATGTTGAATGTTTTTGTCACCTCATGCCCTCAAGAGGCATTTTGTTTAATTATTTTTGCTTAATTGTTTGTCATTTTTCATGCTACGAGATGTTTTCCTACGTTTGTCATGAAAAATGATGTCTCAGGAATGTAGGGTTTGGGAATTATGGCAGTTTTAAAAAGGAATATGAAGGCACATTTCAAGATTTCCTCCACTCTAGCTGTGACATCACGCACTCTAGTTAATGTTAAAATCTGAAGAAGACCTCTTTAACAAGGTCTGAACAATGTTTAATATCTCTAAAAGTAAGAATCAGATTTAAAAGTTGTTTTACACGAATAATATCAGAAAGATGTGTAACAGTTTAAAGTTGGAATGAGGTTTCTGAGTGAAAGTATGAATGAACAGTTAGCAGTTGAAGTCGCATGAAGATTTGTTGAAGTTGAAGATTTTCTCCATTGACTTCAATGGTTAAAAGTTTGATGAATTATGGGATGTATCTCTGGAATTATGAAAGTTATGAATGAGAAAAGTAAGAGCAATCGATTCCCGACCGAGCTGAACGTCTGAAGTGTCTGCGATGTTCAATGCGGGAGGAGAAGAGGGCCACAATAAGTCGGAATAATAAACTTTCCGTCCGTAGAATATGTAAATAATCCAGCTTCACCTCATACCGGTAAAGTGAATACTCAATTTATACTCAGCGTGCGGCTTATTCTGCCTCAGAGTTGCATATTGAGTCAGTGCGGCTCATTCAGCATTCACAAATCACATTAAGCCGGGGTGTGACCCTGTTTAAAAAAAACAACATGACATCCAGAGGCTGACTCAGGCAGGCCTACACTGTTGTGTATGTATGACCCGCACGCACCTAGTGGCTCTTCTCCAACTGTTAGTGGGGAAAATGCTCACCCGGGAGTTTCTCTTCCCTAAGGCTGGTGATGATCACAGTATAGTTGGCATCGAAGAGAAGCTGGAGTACTAGGTCACATGTGGTGAAGTCACTAGGGAGTAGTAGGTCTTACATAATAGGCTACATATGCTGATGGTGCAGAAGGTGACACAAGGAGCTCATCCACCCATTTAAGTGGGAATGAAGCTCAAGTCCTGCTTTAAAGGCCTCTGATAAATATAGGTTACTGACCTTTTAGTTTGACTAGATTCAAATATGAACCCACATGCATGAGAAAAAGTCTGCAGCACTATTATTATGACTGAAAGCAGCAGAAACACAACATCAAATTCACAATTCAAAAAGACAATGAACACAGAAGTGGAGAAAACTGAAATGGCTCAATAATCTCAAATCAGTGTAACAATATATACATTTCTGTCATAGGTTATGGGCGCCCACTAACTAAGAGCTGTCTTGCTGATTGATAAAGCACACAGATCCACCCCAGGACACTGGTGTTAATAACTACTGATTAGTTTAAAGCTTGTGTAAATAGCAACTGGCACGGAAAGAGGAGAACAGGGAAGTGGAGAGAGTTTCCTCTATTGAACGTCATGTGGGGAAACTGAGAATAGACAGGTCCAAGTTGATAGAGAAAGGAAGTTGGTCTGCACTCTTGCTGGGAATATTTCTTTATTTCTGTCTTTGGTTTCCCTTGAAACCATCTGCATTAATTGTAGCCTTTGCAAACCATTTTACAAAAAATCCTTGGTTGCTGATTGGCTAATGGTTACACAAACCAAAACCTCGTTATGACATCATAAAGTGTCCAAAATCTGATCAGCTCATTTTCTCAAAAAGAGAGAGAATCTTTGTTCCTGAAACTTTCAGACTCTCTTTCCACAGAGGGGACACATGTTGATGTAGAAGAGACATGAAGAAGAGGGGACACATGTTGATGTAGAAGAGACATGAAGAAGAGGGGACACATGTTGATGTAGAAGAGACATGAGGAAGAGGGGACACATGTTGATGTAGAAGAGACATGAAGAAGAGGGGACACATGTTGATGTAAGAAGAGACATGAAGAAGAGGGGACACATGTTGATGTAGAAGAGACATGAAGAAGAGGGGACACATGTTTGATGTAGAAGAGACATGAAGAAGAGGGGACACATGTTGATGAGAAGAGGGGACACATGTTGATGAAGAAGAGACATGAGGAAGAGGGGACACATGTTGATGTAGAAGAGACATGAAGAAGAGGGGACACATGTTGATGTAGAAGAGATATGGAGAAGAGGGGACACATGTTGATGTAGAAGAGGGGACATATCTTGATGTAGAAGACACATGAAGAAGAGGGGACACATGTTGATGTAGAAGAGACATGAACAAGAGGGGACACATGTAGATATAGAAGAGGGGACATATGTTGATGTAGAAGAGACATGAAGAAGAGGGGACAACAGTTGATGTAGAGAGACAATGAAGAAGAGGGGACACATGTTGATGTAGAAGAGACATGAAGAAGAGGGGACACATGTTGATGTAGAAGAGACATGAAGAAGAGGGGACACATGTTGATGTAGAAGAGACATGAAGAAGAGGGACACATGTTGATGTAGAAGAGACATGAAGAAGAGGGGACACATGTTGATGTAGAAGAGACATGGAGAAGAGGGGACACATGTTGATGTAAAGAGACATGAAGAAGAGGGGACACTGTTGATGTAGAAGAGACATGAAGAGGAGGGGACACATGTTGATGTAGAAGAGACATGAAAAGAGGGGACACATGTTGATGTAGAAGAGACATGAAGAAGAGGGGACACATGTTGATGTAGAAGAGACATGGAGAAGAGGGGACACATGTTGATGTAGAAGAGACATGAAGAAGAGGGGACACATGTTGATGTAGAAGAGACATGAAGAAGTGGACTTTGCATAATAGGTGACCTTTATCTCTTCTCTCCCCTCTTCATCACCCTCTCTCTCTCCCCCAGGTCTGCGGGCGTCCCTCCTCCTCTCGGCCTTCCTGATGCTTTTGGGAGCGGCTCTGCGGAGCGTCCCTCTGACAGAACAGCCTCTCCGGAGATGGTGAGCCTCCTCCTTCGGATCATGAGAGGTTTTAGAAAGGAGGCACAGAGTGACTCGTGGTCCTCGGTGCAGTCATAAACCTCCCATCATTTTACATAATTAGATTTATTAGGCAAACCTTTCCCATCAGACTGCCAGCTATCAGTTTATGGACAAGAAGAGCTGCCTGCCAAAAGTTAGGACCTCTCCTTGTCTAATGAGTTCTCCATGATTTGTGATTTCACTGACAAGATTAGTAGATGAATGGATTACTTAGTCCATGGGAAATTAATCAGACAACAATTGATTTAATGTTTCAGTCATTTTACTGATTTAAGCCTCCGAGGATTTTATGATTATCTTTATAAAATAATATAAAAAAACTAAATATGTGGTATGGACTGGATAAAAACAAACAAGGTTAATATGTCACCTTGACTCTGAGAAATTGAACAAGAACATTTTTATTCTTAGAGACAAAATAAATGTCAGAGGAATCGATAATAATCAGTGTTGCCCAATCCACATGTAGAAGGTTTGAATGCTAATATTTGCTAATTGGCTCTAAACACAAAGGAAGGCGAGTGATGGCAATTCATCCTGTGAGTCAGAGTAATTCTTCCCAAGGGAAAGTGGGTTTAGTTAAAGTTGCTCCATCTTAAAATGAACTAAGAAAACAATTAAACATACGAAAATATATACTTATATAAACACAAGAAGTCTTGGTAATATGTCCAATAAAAAGTTAAAAAATATATAAACGAGAAGTTTATAAATAAAAAGTCCAATAATAAGATTTTTTTTTAAAAAGCGAGATACACGTAAGACATACAAGACCTTAAGAAGTTAAAGTAAAACGTCCAATTGAAGATAAAATGTAATTCAGCCAATAGTTGTTGAGACATTTAAATCTGGACAGACAGACATTACCATCCCGTCGTGTCTTTTCGGCCGTGCCAACACCTTCCGCCGCCGGCTGTCGGTAAATGGGCGTCGGCTAAAGAAATCACTCTGATTGGCTGTTCAGCTTAGCGAATCAGTGCATGAGAAGCGAAACGGAAGTGAGGGACCCAAACGAACGATTAAGAAGACAAATGTGAGATTCCATTGAACTCCAGCTCTCGACTCAGGTTCGGGAAAGCCGCGTGTGCTTCTCGCTGTAGAGTGAAAATGGAACGCACACGCCATTTGTTATTCGTTTATATCACGCAGTCTATTCTTCTTCTCTCGGTGTATCACGCAGTCTATGGCTGTTTCTCAATCTCAAGGATGCTGGCTTGATAGTCGCGTACTTCCAAGTCACTTCCTTCATAAAAGAAGCAGCTTCCAAGCCACGGCTTCGGAAAACGAAGAAGAATGGAACAGGCTAACAAGTGTGCCACTCTCTCTAACGGTTTCAACATAAACTGTACCGAAAATAAATACCTCACGATTTCTATCTAATTATGAACTTGCTTTACTTTCAGGAACACATTTTTGGTGATAACAAAGTAACATATTTACCAACACGTGTTCTACGCCACTACATACTTACATTTAAATGTGTGCTGCGTCGGTTCAGCCATTCTCCGCAAGGGTTTTTGAAATTGGTCCGTGTGCAAAGCATTGTGGGGATTTTAAGGACGTGAAGTCTACCCATGTGCAGCCTCGAAATTTCCCCCAAACCAAGGACGCGGCCTCGGTGGAATTCCAAGTATGCTGGAGATTGGCACAGTCCTTCGGCGGCACTCGATGACGTAGCATCCTTGAAATATTGGCTTGGAAGCCAGAATCCTCGAGATTGAGAAACGGCCAGTCTTCCGGTTGTTGCCTCTTTTGAATGACGAATACACACTACCGCCGCCTGCTGGTAAGGAGAGGTATTGCCACTCATGCATGCGCAGTTCGTACGTGCTTCTTGGCCGTCGGCTGAAGTCTTTGTGGTGTGTTCCAGTGCGACACATGGCCAAGGAGACGAGAGGCAGTCGTGTTCCGTCGGGACGTGTTCTTTGGTCAGATTGGTGTGTCTGCCCCTTTAGATGTGTTCCTTGCTATTATTGTTAAAAGTAGGAGGAAGAACATCAGTAAACAGGAATTGGTTAGTAATGCTCCGTTTCATAGGAGTGTCATGCTGTATTTAGCTTTACTGATTCCCATCAAGCTCCTGTTATTTATATCGAACTGCAACTGGATAGAAAGACAGCTCAAGTCTGTCTGAATAATTTACTTATTTTTAGTTTCCTTTCCCCCTTGCACTTGGACAGCCCATCATTGGAAAACTCCCCCCAAAAATCCCATTTTTCTCCGAGTCTCATTCCCAGTTTGACTCATGAGCTCAGAGAAGGTCACTCAACTATAATGGGCTTCCTAAAAAATGTAATTTCATTGAATATTACTTGAGCGGTAATCTGTCTAATGATTACCATTGTCCTCCTCAATGAGGCGGTCAAATATCAATACATAGAGGAAATTGTATTTCCACAGAAATTAGTAGCTTTTTATTCCAAGGATTTGAGGATCTATAAAAAAACACATTTGAGGCTTTCAAAGAGCAGAAAAATCAATTTTGGTTTCTCTATTTATTTCCCTCTGTCTCTTGAGGCAGCGGAGGGAGACGTCAGGGGTGCAGTGATACAAGCTCAGTGAAATAAAAACCATCCTTTTTAAAGTTCATTGGGAAGAAGAGGTGAAAGAATCATGATTCCCTTATGATAGTGCCTAGGCTGAAAAAAAAGTACAATCTGCTTTGAAATGTCAAGAGTTTCAGCTGGATCTGTGGTTTTATCATTCATTGTTATGTGTTCCTCAAATCCCTTAATAATAGCTTCAAAGGCTCTTTACACAACATTAAATTAAAGACGCCCTATTCTCCCTTTCCTGTTGTGTGTTATATATGTTTTTGTGAATGGAAATAGTCCTCAAAGGCTAAAATCCAGAGTAAGTTTCTTTCCCACACTCTCGACTGAAACGCCTCCATTCGACTCCTTTGTTTACTTCTGTAAAGTGACATCACTATGTAACACTCACAAATCTCTGAGCTGGTTGACCAATCACAACAGAGCCGGCCAGCTAACCAATCAGAGCAGACTGGGCTCTGGTTTCAGACAGAGGGTGAAAAGAGGTGCTGCAGCACATGAGAGAAATAAAGAGCTTTTTGAGCATTAAAGCATGGAGACATGTAGAGACACTACATACTGATATACACCTGAACATCAGCAGGAGAGGACTCTTTAAAGTAGAGACACTACATACTGATATACACCTGAACATCAGCAGGAGAGGACTCTTTAAAGTAGAGACACTACATACTGATATACACCTGAACATCAGCAGGAGAGGACTCTTTAAAGTAGAGACACTACATACTGATATACACCTGAACATCAGCAGGAGAGGACTCTTTAAAGTAGAGACACTACATACTGATATACACCTGAACACCAGCAGGAGAGGACTCTTTAAAGTAGAGACACTACATACTGATATACACCTGAACATCAGCAGGAGAGGACTCTTTAAAGTAGAGACACTACATACTGATATACACCTGAACATCAGCAGGAGAGGACTCTTTAAAGTAGAGACACTACATACTGATATACACCTGAACATCAGCAGGAGAGGACTCTTTAAAGTAGAGACACTACATACTGATATACACCTGAACATCAGCAGGAGAGGACTCTTTAAAGTAGAGACACTACATACTGATATACACCTGAACATCAGCAGGAGAGGACTCTTTAAAGTAGAGACACTACATACTGATATACACCTGAACATCAGCAGGAGAGGACTCTTTAAAGTAGAGACACTACATACTGATATACACCTGAACATGAACAGAATAGGGCCCCTTTAAGAGTGAAATGCTTTTACACGAGTCCACTTCTACACACGCAGAGAAGCATGTCGACTAAACTTGTTTTCTACGTGACATATTGGACTTTTAACCTTGTATCGATCACGGCATTACATAACAAAAGCTCATCTGTTGTGTAACAGTGATAACAAGACCTTCCTTTTATTCTGTACCAAGCTTTATATCACTCATCCTCTAGTTTTTAGTGCGGTCTAGATCTTGAGGACGTTATATTTCACTGTACCTGTTCTGCAAAGTTAACCACACTTGGAGCCTTATTTTATTTTATGGTCTGTCAGGAATTATAGGTGTAGTTGAAGTTTTATTTTTTATCTGTAAAACATAAATCCTTTAGGGGACGGACTATTTGTTTTATCTTTCACGGCCCCTTAAAAATGTACTCTACGCTATTTCATGTCGTCCTTTCGAAAAAGTTGGTCGTACATTTTAGCATCTGAGGTCAATATATCCTGACTTTTAGGGCTGTCGTAAGAGCCAGAAATACTGATCATACTCTTACGATCCCTACCCCGATTTTTCCCCCCTGACTGGTAGATGTCAGTTTTAAACTTCCTATTCCAAAGGTTTAACTTCTAGCTATGATAACTACCATCAGGGTTTATTTTCTCAGACAAGATTCCCCAAAGTCACTGCATTATACAACAGTTTTCACAAGTTAACTGATATTATATGGACATTTGATTCGTTTCCAATCGAATAATAACCTATGATTGATGGCAGTACAACATCAACTGGTGCTTTGTTTAAAGCCCTAAGCTTCATAACACCTGAACCTGTGAATGAACGATCCTGACGTGTTACGTTTTCTAGAGACTGTCTGTCAAGAACACACTGCACAAAATCTATAAGCTCATTTTGGTAAGATCTCCCCCTTCTGACAGTGAAGAACAATTGTTTCTATATACAAACAATGCACTTTAATTTGGGTTCAGTTCCCCTCTTCAGACAATGGTTAATAAATAGGAGATGTTCCTGTGGTGTAAGGTATGTTAAGAGTTTCTTTTACAACCCCAATCTGCTCTGAAGTCCATCTGTTCTGCACCGGTTTCAAATTACGGTAACACCTTATATTAAGGTACACAAATTCACCATCAACTAGTTGTTAATTAACATGCATATTAGCAGTATATTGGCTCTTTATTAGTCATTATAAAATACTTATTAATGCCTTATTCTACATGACCATGTTCTACAAGTACTAGGCCATTACTTGAGAGTTTTTCCTCAATAACCCTCTAATTAGTGCTTATTTATTGCAAGCAAGGACGTTGCTGTACATGAGTTTTGGTCTGAATATGCTCAGACACAATTTACACTTATAGTTATATATATATAGGGAGGCGTGTGGCGCAGTGGATAGAGCCTTGGTGTTGGGATCAGGGGTCACAGGTTCAAACCCCACTGCAGTCAGCATGTCGATGTGTCCCTGAGACACTTCACCCCAAATTGCTCCTGTGGGGATTGTCCACAGTACTGAATGTATGTAAGTCGCTTTGGATAAAAGCGACTAACAAGTAACATGTAATGTAAATAGTTTCATGTCTTGTTACATAAGAATAGATCATATTAAGTGTTATTATGGGAGAACTACTATTCTTGTGGTACTGCTGCCTTATTAGGCCCATATTGAGCAGCGCATATTAAGACCAAAACTCATGTACAACAACTTCCTTACTTGCAATAAATAAGCACTTGAATTTGTGTACCTTAATATAAAGTGTTACCCAAATTACAAATATTGAACATGATCTGATATCTAGTTGTTGGTGTGGAAGCCCAGAGGACACTAACATGTGGGGTCTCTCTTCTGTTACGACTTGAACATTTTTTAATGTTTGCCAGCATCATTGCAACGCTACTTGACATTTGTTGGATGAACCTACCCAAGACAGAGCACTCTTATAAACACGGTTGCCAACAATTGCCAGAGGCTTTTACTATAAAAGGGAAATAGAATTAAATAGAAACAGGGCTGCGAAAACACAAAAAGGCAGGACTGTTGAGCTGACTCAGCATAATTGAAGCCTCAGTCTAGTACAGAAACAAGTAACAACATCATGTGCTAATTCCATAAAATCCAGCCATCAGTTATTGGCGTCTGTCAAAGTTTAAGGTAGCCCAGGTGAGGCCTGTCTGCTGTTTTCCCCTTGGATGATGAGGACAACCTTTCACAGCCCTGACCTTCAGCTCAGTATTCACGGTGGACTGATCTCAACAAGATAACACGAATCACACGGCAAATGTTAGATCTGACACAGTTCAGCCTCATTTGCATCTTAAATATAATAGGTTGAAACCCCTTGAAGCCATGTTCCCAGGGGGTCAAACTCAAACACACAGTGGGCCAAAATAAAAAAATGGGTACTAGTCGAGGGCCGGACTGGTTCAATGTTTATTGCAGAACTTATTGAAATGAACTTATTGCACATATTAAACCTGGAACTAACAAAGCTTCAATTATTGCCTATAAAAACAACATTAAATAATCAGCTGCATTCATTTCTTATGGCTCTATCTGCAGAGTCATTTCTTATGAGTACATTTCCCCACAGGCCAATAACAGCTTCAAACTATTCCCCTCAAAGAGAAACCAAACATGCCCTGTTGACGTGAGAGAGAAAGTGCAGAAGGAAGCATCCTTTGAACTCAGTGTGCTGCTCTGTGATGCTAGCTCAGATACTTGGCATCTCATCTTGGGTGCAAGGTCATCAATGTTTGGGCTCAGGCTCTGAGCGGAGGAGACCCTCAGGATGGAGTGAAGGTGCAATATACCAGCGGGCCAGATCTAATAGGAATTCAAAATGATCCTGTGGGCCGAAATTAAATCCACCAAGGCCCTGATTTGGCCCCCGGGCCTTGAGTTTGACACATGTGTTCTAATGGATGCCATGGAGGATAATCACAGTAAAGGACAGGCTGATGGGATCGTGTAGCTCCGTGGATCACCAGGAGATGTCACTCTTTCCTTTGCAGTAGTGGAGATAACACAGACCTGACTCAGATCTGCTTTGTTTGGTGACCTGTGTTTTATGCTGGCTCATGAACAGGATATTAAGTCATATTATGAGTAAGCTTAAGATCAGGGGTGTCCAAACAGTTTTCACTGAGGGCCACATAAAGACAAATATAGGAAGGGCTCGGCCAATCACTAGAGGTGAGGTGTATTGCCTCATAAATTACGTTATGAATTAGCGAATTCAATCAAATGTAGGTAAATTCTGCTTGATAATTGAATAGGCTTAAAGAAAGAAACACAATAGCTTTCCATAGGGTTTGATTTATGTTGTATATTTTGTTGTTTTTGTTATGCAAATAAGTTATTGGGCTTTTTCTTATCAACTAAGATTTGTTGAAAAAAACAGAATTGATTTGAAAAGTGGGATTAATAACACATGAATAACACTGTTATATATTAAGATGTACAATATAAGGCAAGCACAAGTTTCACGTGTGGGCTATGTTCAATTATACTTTTAGAATTTGTTGCAGGCAAATTAAAATGAACCGTAGTTTGGACACGCCTGCTTTAGATAATGATGATAGGATGAGTTCAAGGGCATTGCAAGAGCCATCAAACACGGCATTTGACAAAGTTTCCCCGGTTTAGAAGTTCCCTCGACAGCCTCCTGCAGATCTGCGATTGTTGCTTTCATGTTTGAAAGGCGCCTTAACTTCATTTTCTTTTTAAGACACAAGCGTCTTGAGGAAGTAACGCCTTTATACTTTTTAAGATCTTTTTTTGTTGCAGGGAAGTCAAAGAAATGTTGTGTAAGTTCCTCGACTTTTATAACAAAGTTCGGCTGTGTCTCTCCCACAGTTGCTATTCTGTTTGGTGAAGTTCACATAAGGAGAGAAACGCTGTGATTACACCACGCTGTGATTACACCTCACTGTGATTACACCTCACTGTGATTACACCTCGCTGTGATTAGGTCGGCACTCGAATCAAAGATATGACATTTTTTTACCCTCCTCATTCCCTTGTGTTTGCGCGCTTTCACTCGCCGTTTTCTCTGTTCTGTATTTAAATACGTAGATAAATATCATCTGGTGTGATTGGTAAGTGTCCATCAGTGGGATCTCAGACTCACTCAGACACTGATTGGAAAAGTCCCGTCATGAGACAAACACTGAATTGTTTGGCCTTTTTGAGATGTTGTCCTCGGTCAGATTAGTGTGACAGGGTTCATCAATACTGATGAAATATATCATCCAGTTCGCCTTCGCCCCATGGGACCACTCGTCCTCGTGGTACTCTCCATCGGTCCTCATCACCTGTCACATTAAAGGCAATCTTCATAGCCGGAGAGCACAGACAGAAACACTCGAGACTGAACTTCAATCAAGTACTGAACAAACTTTGTAATACAGAGTTTTCGAAAGTTCTTCAATCAAAGTGCTTATAATACGAGTTAGATGTTCAGATATATAACCTCTAATATCACTTTTAAACAAGGTTGTACTGCAGCCTTTTGTGTTGAGGGAGCACGAAAGGATTTAAGGAGATGGCTTCTTTTGTTGCCAGGTTTTTCTTAAATCGAAAGAGAAGAATGTTTAGAAAATTGCCAACTAGATGTAGTTGGAGATAGAGACACTTCTACAAGGAAAGAAGGAGTAGGGTGAATAAAAAGTAAGAGCAACAGAGTATTTAGGAGCTGATGGTGTGTTAGTTATTCTCTGAACACTACAGTTTGTACGCTGCCGTGACACTTCAGGGGGTCCGCGGGGTCTTAAAAAGTATTAAAAGTTGATAAATCAATTTAGAGAATTAAGGCTATTAAAAAGTAATAAAGGGCATTTTCCAAGGTGTTACATTTTGTAGCTTGTTTTCAATAAGTATATAAATGGTCCAAAGAGGTTGTATTCTACAGTCTGCCTGAATGTAATCATGGCGTAGGTGTGTAGTGTGATTCTGTGTAGTTTATTGATGGCATCCCGTTGGGTTTGACGTCATCTGAACAGGACATCGCACGCTCACTGCTTGATAGCGCGCGAAGGTCCGTTTACGCCGGTTGTTATCAACATCGTTATGGGGAAATGCAAGTCTGCGTCCAAATGGTTGGAAGATACGGAGGAAGGACCATCAATACTGTGTATAGTGAATGTGAGGTGAAGTGTGTCGCCAAGGTAACCGGTTAAAACTCAAAGTGGCGATGAGGTCTTGTGTGGAAAGGGTCTTAAAAAAGGTCTTACATTGGACTTCAGGATTCCTGCATATACCCTGTACTTTGAACCAAAGCGACAGTGGAAAGCAAAGGTAAAGAGTTAGAGGGCAGATACATGTAAGCACACAGACAGTTAGACAAACTGGTATTAGTCTGCTTTAAGCCTGAAGAGTTTTATTTTTAAATGTAGTTCGGGATATTGAACATTCACACTTTTTTGTTAATGAACGAAGCTCATTGTAGAGACAATTGTCATCTGATTTCTGTCAAGATTTGATTAACTTATTCCCTGATCGCATAGTTATTGAAATAAGAATAACTATTAGCAGGTTTGGGTTGTATTTTATTCAGACAAATTCATGTAAGGCTTTTTTAAACATTTACAACTCCAATTTTATTCTAGAAAAATACTTTCCGACTTCTCACAGTGTGGTAGCAGTTTTGTATTTGTGCGCTATCATGTCAGCACAGTATTGAGTCCTGTCTGAATATAGCTGTCATTGCCACACAGGTGGATTTTCTAAATTGTCACAACGATGGTTTGACATTGATAGACGCCAGAAGCCTGACAGTGAGTGTTAGTGAGTCTCAAATCAGTTTCATAAAGTCAGTTTTTCTTTTTTACTTAGGTCTTGTATAATATTTCTTGGTTTAATATTGTAGGGGAGTTGTCGCATGCCCTTGGATCTGAACATATTATTATTATATTATTATTATTTTACTGATATTCAGTCTTACAAACTGGTGTTAACTCGGTCCTGAAGTTAAGTTTGAATAACGTTACAAGCATCCAGTCTTCTCCCTCCAGCCTGCCCACACTTATGTTGAATAAGAATCAGCTGAAGTTTTTAAGCTGTCAAATTTCAAATCTTAATGTAGAAAAACCACGGTATAAAATACTAAATACTTTAACCAAGAATCTCTGTTTGTCCTGCTTCACCCTTTTCATTTTCTCCCGTCACCACCCAGTGGTGGAAGAAGTATTCAGATACTTTTGTAAAAGTACCTGTGGGGTAAACTTCTGAAGCAATTGCAGTCAGGACTAAAAGAGAGACACGATGGAGAGCTGGAGCTTTGATGGCAAACACTGACGGTTTATTTCGAGTTTCGGCCGGAGAATTCACACGACATGTCACGGGATTGAGATTGTGGTCTGACCACACGGATGAGATGCCACAATCAATGCTTTAGTAAAAGTAGCTATTGTGGGGGAAACTTCTGAAGCAATTGGAGTCAGGACTCAGAGAGACACGATGGAGAGCTGGAGCTTTGATGGAGTCAGGACTCAGAGAGACACGATGGAGAGCTGGAGCTTTGATGGAGTCAGGACTCAGAGAGACACGATGGAGAGCTGGAGCTTTGATGGCAAACACTGACGGTTTATTTGGAGCTTCGGCCGAAGAATTCACAAGACAAGTCACGGGCCACGATCTGACCACACGGTTGAGATGCCACAATCAATTCTGAAGAACCCTCCTGTAAGCTCCAGGTTTGAAATAGTTCAGAGTGTAATAATCAACATTCTTCAATAGAGAGACTAAACAGCTGAGGACACTGAATCACTTTGTTGTCGCTTACGGCTCGGGTCATCTACACCCCGAGAAGGATGTGTTCCAGGTGTCCCACAACAGTAACTATCTCTGACCGACAGTTGCCCGGTCATAAGCTGGCAACAACAATGCGCCCAAGCTGCCCCTCCTTAAGAGAGATAGCAGCAATACTCAAGGCCGTAGACCTATGCCGTGGGAAAGGAGTCAGTGAAAAGAGAAAATTATGAACTGTGTCGAACATTGAATACCTACCTAAGCAAATGATTCCCCAACACCTATACATTATTGTCAAATTACTTTATTACAAGTAAAAGTCCTGCATTCAAAATCTTACTTAAGTACTATAATAAGTATTATCAGCTAAATGGTCTTGAAGTATAAAAAGTAATCATTGTGCAGAAAAATGTCCTTTAGATGTGTATATAATTATATTTATACATGTGACATTTCTAGATGATATCGGTGCATTTCACTGTTGTAGACAAACACAGTTCTGATTGACTTTGTGTAAAATATTTTAATATCTTGACTCTTTTGTGACTTTTTTGTTTATTTTACAATAATGAACAGAAGCAGAAAGGGTCATCCTGGGTCAAAAGAAATGCTTACTATGTTGTAGAACATATTATGCATAATATACATACATAAACGTACTTGCACACACGTCTATACAATCGTATACACATGTATCTCCTTAGATGCTCCAACAGTATGTGTAACATTATTTTTGAATGCAGTGTAGTCTGCTGAGCTCACAGACAATCAGCCGTGTCTCAGACAGGCCGTGTTGGAGGGATATTTTAAAGAACATCTGTCTCACACCGCTCAGTCTGAAGCTGCACAAGTGCGACTGTATTTTGACATGTGCTGGACTCTGTCTGTTTCTACCATCATCAGAAATCATTACACCTCATTTTCATTCCTTAGCATGTCGTTATCTCATCAGATATTATTAAATGCTTCATTACTCTGTTTTTACGCCGACTTTGTTGTTTAACATCTGATACAGTGTGTTAGTAATAGGCAAGGCAATTTTATTTATATAGCACTTTTCAGCACGTGGCGATTCAAAGTGCTTTACAGATTAAAAGCAAATTACATTTAAGAACAAATACATTATTAAAAAGGCATTTAAAAACAGGCATAATAAGCAAAGGTAATGAAATAAATTAAATAAATAAACACAGCATACATGACTGAAAAGGCATACTGTAGTGTGAGTATGGGCAGCTCAATTAAAAGCAGCGGCAAATGTTTCGGCGGATGTGCACGATTTAGGCAGTTTGTTCCAAATTGTTGGGGCATAATAACTAAAAGCTGCTTTTAGTGGTTATTCCCAGAACAGAGAGCAGACCCAACCCAGAAGACCTGAGACTCCTGGATGCTTCATAGTGATGGAGTAGGTCGTCTATATACCTCGGTCCTAAGCCCTTAAGTGATTTAAAAACTAGCAGTAGTATTTTAAAATCAATTATTTAGCAGACTGGAAGCCAGTGTAATGATCTCAGAACCGAAGTGATGTGATCCACTTTTCTAGTGTCAGTGAGGACTCGAGCAGCAGCGTTCTGAATCAGCTGCAGCTTTCTGATAGATGTTTTAGTCAGCCCTGTGAATAGTCGAGTCTACTGAAAATAAAAGCATGGACAAGTTTTTCTAAATCCTGTTGCGACATTAGTTTTTTAATCCTTGATATATTCTTCAGGTGATAGTAGGCTGATTTAGTAACTGTTGTAATGTGACTGTTAAAATTCAGGTCTGAGTCCACCACTACACCCAGATTTCTGGCATTGTGAGTTACTTTGTAGTCTGCCGACTGAAGCTCTGTGATTACTTTTAATCGGTCCTTCTTTGCTCCAAAAACAATGATCTCAGTTTTTTGTTTGTTTAATTGGAGAAAGTTCTGAGTCATCCAGTCAGTGATGTGCTCAGTGCACTTGCTCAGTGTTCTAATCGGAGAATAGTCTCCCGGTGTAATTTTAAAATAAATCTGGGTGTCGTCTGCATAGATGTGATAGCTTAGATCGCCCTTTTTAATAATTTCAGCCAGAGGTAGCATATAAATATTAAAAAGCAAAGGTCCTAAGATGGAGCCTTGAGGAACCCCGCATGACATATTTATCAGGGTTGATTTGTAATTGCCTGTTGAGACAAAGTTTGTTCTGTCCTTCAAGTAGGAGCTAAACCAGTTTAGAGCTGTTGCTGAAACTCCCACCCAGTTTTCAAGACGGTCTAACAATATGTTGTGGTCAACAGTATCAAAGGCAGCGCTGAGATCTAATAATACTAACACTGATATTCTGCCACTGTCTGTGTTCAAATGTTCACCTCAAGTGAAGTCTCAGGGCTGTGGTTAGGTCGAAAGCCCGACGGAAACACATCAAAACCGCCAGTTAAAAACATGAAATTACTATAGGAACCACACAACTTTGACTTTTCTGTCAAATGTGCCACAAACTTATGATTACTGATTGTATTAGTCTACATCCTCTTGAGGTCACAAGGTCACAGCACCGTTCAGGTGGAAGATTTATTTTTGGTTGAATGCCATCGCCCATTACATCTGTTTAAATCCCATGGCTGGATGCCAAAATGCAACAGAATTAGTTTTCAGTTTTATTATGACTATGCCATTACATAAAAGGCATTTTAGTTCTTTAAAAAGAGAGTGACCTTGAGTTGTTTCGTGTGATTTATACATCTACATATTTCCAAAGAGCACCTTAAACTAAACTTGTTCTGAGTGCAGGGAGTCCTCCTACCCAGACAATGTTTTAACTTCTGATTAGGTTGTTTTCTGAACCTTTTAAAGGCGTCACAGTCCTCCACCTGAGTGTCGTGCAACGTCCCTGCAACAGCTGGCAGCAGAAATCTCACCTATGTTCAGGGACATCATTGAGTTAAATATCATATGGGATCAGATTTCCATTAATTTACTTATACTAGATTTTCAAGGTCACTGCGGATGCACACAATTCAGACTCAACCTTCCAGAGACAGACAACGTCATGACAGAAGCTGAAAGAAGCCGAGCTGAGAGAAATAGATTTGCCACATCTGGGTAGCTGTTAGACTTTAATGAGACAGATACACCTAAGTACCTTCAGTGTCTGGTGTCACCATTATCGTATAATAACCTTATTGTTATTCTTTAACATGCGGAAATGTATTTGGAGTGTGAACCCTCATTACACCATTATAATAACTGACATCGAGGGGTGCAAGGATGAGTTTCAAAACCCAGAAATGAGTCAGCATTTTACCACTTTTGGTTCCATGTCTCGGTTTTCTGAATTTGCTTTTGGTTAGATGCCTGAAATAGATCTGTGATTAACACAAGCTGAAGATATTAACGTTTTGTTCAACAACATAAAATACATCAGTAAATACCCCACTCAATATACAGTATGTCTTAAAAAAATCAGTTGCTAACAAGTGAGACTACTGAACGTCATCGCTCCGCACATTAGCCACCTTTAGCTTAGCTTTGGAAGTCATGTGATTGTGACTTTTATACTTCTGGTGATTGCGTTTTTAGCTTCAAAAATCATAAAAGAGGTTTTAATATGTGGAGATTATCTTGCTGGACATCTTATTTCTGCAATATTCCAAAATCCAATGAAAAAATTCCATTGCTTTTAGTCAAGGGACCTCTAACTGCTAATGCTAACTACAACATAAGTCGTCACTGCCACACTTTATTGGCTGTCCATTATGCAGGAGATATGTTTTTTAAATTTTAAATGTTCTTATATTTTTATTGAAGACACATAGAAAAGACATGTGGTACATTGATAGGAACCTGAGTTACAAATGTTCCACAGTTCAAAGCTACTAGTATTCAGCAGTCTCTACTACTGTACATCAGACTAAAGACTAAAGACGTGTTTTTAATATAACAACACTACTTTCCAACAACCTGGTGATGTTCTTCCTTGATTTCCTCCTCCCTCCTGTAACAGGTTGATACACGGGGGCCAGTTGCTGAATGGTTTGGCCGGCCCTACCATAATGAGCGCCGGCCCCTTCCTCTCCACCACATGGTTCGCCCCGGACCAGAGAGCCACAGCGACGGCCGTGGCCTCCCTCTTCTCCTACCTGGGGGGCGCTGCTTCCTTTATAATCGGACCTCTGGTGGTCCCGGCCCCCAACAACACCCATACGTTCACCTCTACGGTATCAGTGGGTGACGAGAACTTCATCCGAGAAAGAATCCAGATGGTTATGTATGCAGGTACTAATTGAAAGCGAGAACTTCAGACAGTGGCGGTTCTAGACCAATTGTACTGGGGGGGCCAGTTATTTCATGAGGGGCACAATAAAAGCAGGTTAAAAAGACAGTATAAAGTAATTGTGTAAAATAAACATAAAATACAGTCAATAGGCGCTTTCACACCAAGTACTTTGCCGTACTTAGTTCATGAGAACTCTTTAGTTCTCATGAACTAAGTACAGATCGCGTTCAACCCGGAATAAGTCCCTGGGGGTGGATTAGGCAAATCAAGCCGCTGACGTCACTTCTTCTTCTTCTTCTGCTTTGGGTTTACTGGCAGGCCGCAAACAACTTCACGGCGTATACTGCCACCCGGAGCTGGGGACTGGCTTCAGTAGAAGCTGCTGCAGCTTACTATTTATTTTAGTAACATTAAGTGACAATTTAATTAAAAAACATAAACAGTATTTGCTATTATAAGGTAATGAACAGTTTAATCTCCACTGTACATTCGGGTCTCTGATTTGATTTAGTTCCAATAAATCATAATATCGTTTTTGGTTGGGGGCAACAGGGGGGGTCCCTTGTCAGTGTTACAAGGGCACTGGCTCGATAGCACGTCATTTCTACATCATGTCAGCCCCGTCTAGGGACATAAAACATAAAAACAATCAGGCCGGGGGATCCAAAAATGTTGCACAAATGCCAAAAAAGCCCAATTACACTGTTCATAACCGCCCGCTGTAAAATGAGATCGCTGTTATGCTTAACTGACTCAGGAAATTAAAAGCATGCCGAAAGGAGAAACAAGCGCGTTGTAATAGATTGAGGCTGCAGCTTTTTGTTCAATCCAAGGTAGTATTATTATTAAGTTTCAAAAGGACAAAGCAGACACCCGTGTGTGCAACTAAAGTTTTAGAGGTCATCGAAAGAAAGATCAAAACGTCAGATCGATGTGAGGGAAAGAATAACCAATCAAAGTTTGAGAGGTTAAGAAATGGCAATGGAGCTTTTACAAAACAACCAAATAGTTATTAACCAGTGCTTGTCTAAGTTTCATGAGTCTTTTAGATGTAACAGGGACTATTTTAAAAGGTGAAATAAGTCTGACTGTCTTATATTTGTAATAACAAGTATGTCTTTTATCTTTTGTTCTCCGGCAGAGTTAGCTGCGATTGCTTTGCTCTTCGTGTCCGTCCTGATTTACTTCCCGGCCCGTCCCCCCGTCCCTCCCAGCGTGGCGGCTGCGAGCCAGAGACTCAGTTACAGGAGCAGCATCTGCAGACTTCTGAGGTACAACCACACACACACACACACACACACACACACACACACACACACACACACACACACACACACACACACACACACACACACACACACACACACACACCACACACACACACCACACACACACACACACACACACACACACACACACACACACACACACACACACACACACACACACACACACACACACACCACACACAACAACACATACACACAGGCTGAAAGAGTACCTAGATCCTATTTTGATCACGTTGTGATTTAGCCTTTGCAGACCATTTACATGCACAAAAACCCCAAAACATAACAAGGCCTCTTCAAAAACCGTAGTCCACAAACCAATCATATACGTCACGGTGACTACCTCCTCTCTTTATACACAATCTATGGTTGGCACTATTATTTCCATACATTATTCAGTATGCCTTACTTGACGTGTCCATGATTACATTTGGGTTGTAGACGTGTGAAGCAAGTGAGGACAGCATTTGAAAATAATTTTTGTTTTACGACCTTAGACTAAGGAGCAGATTTGTCTTACTTGCTGATGCATTGCGTGCTGCTTGTCTCTGAAAGTTGAAGTGACAGAGTCTTGCGCTGGAGAAGGATGAGGAATCTTAATGAAGGGGGTCTGCCACTCACCATCTGCTCGGGTTATTATCAAAGAAACCCCAGCCTCTCCCTCTAGATTAATTACTAAGCTATAATACACTGGTTGCTTCTGAAATCAACATCATCCTCTGCATCAGGGTCAACCTTCAGTGTATTCTCAAAGCGGTACTCATGCATGCGGTTACAGAAAGAAAGTCTATGATGACAAGGTCTTGAATCTCACTAGGGGTGCATTCATTGATGTTTCACAATCACCATCTTTGTTTATTTCCTCTCCGGGAAAGGCATAAGGGAAGAGCTTAGAGAGGAGGTAGAGACGTAGATTGAATCACTCTCCAGAGACACCCTGAAGACTGCAGCCTGTCACCAGGGGCGTCTATTTGTCAAAACAAGTTCACAACTAGAAGGCCTACTTTATTAGTGTGCCAAATAATAAAATATTAACCTGTGTTTCTTATCTAATATAGGCAATGGCCTTTCTAGACCAATTCTGGGGGGGGGAGTTAAAGGGGACGCATTAGATGTGGGACAGAAAGACAATATTTAGGATGTCAACGCTTTTAGGTTAGTATAAAGTCCTAGTGCACAAACAATCTAAGAGATCATGATTTAATTATTGTGTCAGTAACTTAGTTCAAAAGTTATTAAAAACCAAACCAAACACTTCTCCACTTCAGCTTAAGTTAAAGCACACTGTCTGTTGAACACTATCACCATTGATTTAATCAGACCCTTCTTTCGGAGGGTGTTCAAAGGAGGATCCAAGTAAGTAACATGGTTCTTACGGTCATTAAAAACCTGGAAAAGTCATGGAAATTCAAAATGCAAATTCCAGGCCCTGGAAAAGTTATGGAAAACAAAATGTTTCAACTTTGGTTACATTTCCATGGACAAGTCATGGAAATGTAACCAAAGTTGCATCAAATATAATTTATATTTGAGCTAATCGCCGAAATAGTAATACTATAATGATAATAAATACCTTATCGTAAAGTAAGGAACGTAAAATGGCTTTTAACTGTCGAGGTGTTTTGCTGGTGAGAGATTTTTACAATCACGCGCTCTAGTCTACAGTGGCTTTAGTCTGTAGGAGCTAATAAGCTACTATTTGATTTGTTTTAGAACATGTTTCATATGCAGACCTTATTTTCCAGCTCACCATGTTAAAATAAAAATGTTTCAGTGGTACCGCTGATAAAGAGTAATTTTTTTGGTCATGGAAAATTAGGTAAAGGTCATTGAGAAGTCATTGAAAAGTCATTAAAAATAATTGTTGAAAAAGTGTATGAACCCTGAAGTAAGTAACATTTATAAAGCGCTTTTCACAGACATAGTCACAAAGTGCTTGACAAAGCCTTAAAACATCATACGAATAAACCCACAATAGAGACACAATAAAAACATACAATAAGACAGAATAAAAGCACAAGTTACCCAAACACCTGCCCTAACAGGAATGTCTTTAAATGACATTTAAAAGAGTCTACAAGCCGAGTCCAAGACCTTGCGTAAGCCTACCTTATGCAATGAGAACATTGTTCACATATCGCTCTCGTGTCTCCCCATAACACCGTTGAAACAAGCATCCCACATTTATTAGATGGAACTATTAACAAAGCACTTATATACTGATAAAGGACTGGCTATCCATACTTTAGTCCTGGTTGCAGGTTTTTCTCAAGATAAATGACTTGGTATGTTTTTCCAAACTAGCTCGTCTTACCATTGTTTAGTTTTATATTTGAAGCTGCTCCACCGTTAGATGCTGACCCGTGTTGGAGCTAACATTCACGTCTCTTCTGTCCTTCTTCCACACTGCCACCACATTTAACCACATTATACAAATGAATCTGAATGTAGGGGACATCATTGGATTTATTTTTTATTTATTTTCTATTGATGTTTAGCAGCAAACAATTACAGTGTTTTTTCAAGACATGGCAATTATACATTTTAAGTTTGTCTGTCCGAAATGCCTTCATACAATGTAGTAAAAAGTACGAACAATACGAACATTAGGGAGTGATCCTAACCCTAACCCGCCTATGAGGTTTTACGAAATCAGTCCACTTTCTCCATCGTAACATTGGCTATTTCAAAGAGTGATGGGCACATGTCCCCACTGTAATTGCCCTTCTCTCGTTCCACCAGGGCAGCCTTGGTCCAGCAGCCACTGTTTGCCTTGCTTGTGGAGGAATGTTGCCTATGGCAGTGGCCGCAGATTAAAGGGGAAGGACACTCTGGGTGAGGGTAGCCGGGGAGTTGGCCTTGCCTTGTTAGCTACACTCGGTCCCCTGCAGAATGAAATATCTTCACTGCAGTGCCATGCTGCCCACAGTCCTCTGAGCAGCGCAGTGAGGCTTAACTCCCTGTAAGAGCTCCCTTGGATAGATGACAGGAACCAGGCTGATAGCAACCCAATGCATGGTTCTGGACAGATGCACATGCACACACACACACACACACACACACCACACACACACACACACACACAACACACACACACACACACCACACACACACACACACACACACACACACACACACACACACACACACACACACACACACACACACAAACCGGCCAACTTAACTAGGCCATGCAGCTGGGAGGGTTTCTGTTCCACCAGTGATAGGCAGCTTTCCAGTGAGGCTGTATCTCAATCCAGCAGCATCTAGACTTATAGATATCCTGCAGGGACGGAGCAAACAGAAAACTGATTTCCGAGTCTAATGTTTCCATATGCACTCATGCAGGTAGCAGACGGACCCTTTAGAAACAAAGGAATACAACTTTAAAGAGCCATGCATTTATATTTAATACTGAAAGATTGAATGGCTCGGTTAAAGGGGCCCCATTATGCTAATGTTCAGCTTCATATCAGTATGTAGTGTCTCTACTTTAAAGAGTCCTCTCCTGCTGATGTTCAGGTGTATATCAGTATGTAGTGTCTCTACTTTAAAGAGTCCTCTCCTGCTGATGTCCAGGTGTATATCAGTATGTAGTGTCTCTACTTTAAAGAGTCCTCTCCTGCTGATGTTCAGGTGTATATCAAGTGTCTCTACTTTAAAGAGTCCTCTCCTGCTGATGTTCAGCTTCATATCAGTATGTAGTGTCTCTACTTTAAAGAGTCCTCTCCTGCTGATGTTCAGGTGTATATCAGCATGTAGTGTCTCTACTTTAAAGAGTCCTCTCCTGCTGATGTCCAGGTGTATATCAGTATGTAGTGTCTCTACTTTAAAGAGTCCTCTCCTGCTGATGTTCAGGTGTATATCAGTATGTAGTGTCTCTACTTTAAAGAGTCCTCTCCTGCTGATGTTCAGGTGTATATCAAGTGTCTCTACTTTAAAGAGTCCTCTCCTGCTGATGTTCAGCTTCATATCAGTATGTAGTGTCTCTACTTTAAAGAGTCCTCTCCTGCTGATGTTCAGGTGTATATCAGTATGTAGTGTCTCTACTTTAAAGAGTCCTCTCCTGCTGATGTTCAGCTTCATATCAGTATGTAGTGTCTCTACTTTAAAGAGTCCTCTCCTACGTGATTGGTCAACCGCTTAAGAGATGTCCCGCCTCTTAGCCTATAGGGTACAATGTGTTGGAGCGCTAGCCAATAGAATCGTTGCCATTGCAGACCATTGACATGCACACACACCTATATAACACACCCCAAAAAGCATCATAGGGTCTCTTTAATTTGAAGTCTCATTGCATTTATCACTGATTCAAATTTAAATACTAACATAAATCCACGGTGTGCTGCGATCGTGTTTTAATTATCTCAGACTTTGAAGCCTTTAGTGTATTAATAATCACCACCAGTCACAGACGGACAGGTACAATTAAGGGATGCAGGTATCCAGATTTGTCTTTTACAAAACAATACCTCGACTTTCCTGATCATATCCCAGCGCTCTTTGTTCAAATGCCTCACTGAATTAACCACATTTTATTACATTACATGTCATTTATCCAAAGCAACTTACATACACTTTAATACCGGACACTATGGGGACAATTTAGGGTTAAGTATCTTCCCCAAGGTCACTTTGACATGTGGACTGTAGAGGCTGGGGATCGAACCATTGACTCTCTGATCGGTAGACGCCCATTAACTGTTATTTTTTACTTGCTTGTAAAGAGCTTTGAGCACCGGGAAAAGCGCCATATAAATAACATGTTGTAGTATTATTATTACTTGCTGTGTGACTCAAAATGAGATTTCTTCCATGATCTAATAAATGCAGCATAAATAATTTGTAATGCCATTGATGGGTAAACTGTATAGTGGATTGGTCACATGTGGAGGATACCTGATCTGCTTAAAAATATCACTATGGAGCCATCGGATTGGACCAGTTTGCATCCAGGAGCTGACACTATGCTTACATTCTGTTGCCTCATCAATGACATGAGGTGGAAGCCAACTAGTCAGTTACCCTGCCTGATACACGTGTTTCTGTTCATCCAATTAGGCTGTCAGAGTCTGAGCACTGGTTAACGATGTTCAGCATCATGTGTGCTTCCAGCTGTTCACATCTGCCTCCTTAGCAGCAGTGTAATTAGAGCCTGAATGTCTTTGGACGAGGTGTAAAAGTTAGCATTGTATTCTGATCACAATGCGTGGGAATGCTCAACAGCCCAAAGCCTGAGTATTGATGATCCCCAGCCCCCTCACACTCACTGTAGCTCTGAAAGTTGTCGTCTTGATGCATTGATCTCCGACCGGGTCTGCCAAGGACAAATGGCACTTAGCTGATGACACCGCCAGCTCTGGGGCTTCTTCGGAAATATTTTATTACCATCAGGAGAGGAAAGGGAAAACACATTTCCTCTCACTTACAAGTCTGCTAGCTCACATCTGGTTATCTAAAGAAGCACCCGGACTCTGCAAAAGGTGCATGGATATTGATTTCTTGCTGTTATGGCAAGGTTAATGAAAAGGGTGCAGGGAGGAGGGCGAAGAGGGTGCTCCATCACGGTGCTGTTTATGACCGTCCCTCGATACTCTCCCCAAGGCCAAGTAGCTTCAGACTGCTCAGTACAAGACAGCAGTGTTTGTTTTTCTGCGGACTCAAAGCAGTCTGCGGATAAAAGAGATTCATTGTTAGAAGTGAACCAGTGTCAGGAAAGGGAAAAGGGTGTGCATGTTTACAGCAACAGGGCTTTGTGTCTGGGGACAAGTTCCCTGTGTAGTCTGCAACACAAAGACTGTCTGTAGGTGTGTGTGTGTGAACTTTATCAGTGTGTGTGTTGAGCGTTTGAAGACATAGCGGGGATGCAGGATGCCTAAGGTGTTCTCCAGATGTCCCTCATGATACTGCTCAGGATGCCGCCTGCATTATAATGACCAAGAATATAAATCCAGGGTCCATAAGAAGAAAATGGAGCAGGAAAACCAAACGATCCATGAATCAGTCGCCTGCTGTGCCAGCCGCGGCTCATTTGTCAGTCGCCCAATGATTCTAATCATATTGTTTGGGTCGAGGAGGTGCCACTGATTTAAATCAGCATGCCACCTCATTGGGCGAAGGTGATAATCGCGGGTGTTCCAAGTGATTGTAATTGGGTTGCATGTGATTGGAGGGGTGCCATTGATATGGATATGCATACATAACGAGGCATATGGAGGTGTCTCTTTCTCTTTGTGACTCCTGTTGATCAGAGCACACTGTGAGACATCAGCTGACAGCTCGGATCAGACCCTGCAGCACACGATCTGCAGCCTGAAGCTGTTCATTACAGCCGCGAGGGGATGCTTATTTTTATCACCTGTTCGTACAGTTTAATTTCACCTGATAACTTCACAAGCCATACACTTAGCTAGTGTTGAGAAGATGTGCTGATTTATCAATGGGCCAATGGAAAGGAAAGTAGAACAACCTTAAAGTGGACCTATCATGCTATATTTGAATAATATATTGTAGGGCCATACCTATATAAAACATGTCTGTGAAGTCTTTTTTTCAAAATACCAAACAGATCATGCATTTTAGCCTCATTTCGCTCTATTTGCTCTATTCCAGCCCTGTCTCCACAAGGGCTGATTCTGTGGCAAATGAGCTGCAGCTGACCACGCCCCCCTGCAAAGGAGGGGGGCGTGGCACGAGTGTCATGTTACCATGCTGTTACCATGCCACGGCAACCTCTCATTCCCCTGATAGGTGGAGAGTTGCCCATATAGGCGGAGCTCCTTGTTTCTGACGTCAGAGATATTTCAAATCTGTATCGGATCCGTTGCAGCCCCGTTTTTAGAGATTTGAGAGACGGTTGTGTTTTCTGACACTTGGTGAGTTCCCTGACACACCGGGGACATGTTCATGTATAAAAGACGTACACAGGTGCATTTTGCATGATAGGTCCCCTTTAAGATAAGAATGACTTGCTGCTTTAACCTTTATGATGTTGTTGTAAATGAATAATGTTGCGTTTTACTCATTACAGTAAGTTGGTTTAGGGCAGGGGTCTGCAACCTTTACTATCAAAAGAGCCACTTTCCCGCTCTGCCACCAAATACGGGTTTTTTTCTGGAGCCCCAAAACATATTTGATAACACAGCTGTTGTTAAGTGAGGACAACATTGGCTCACTGAAATGTCTCCTCTAAAGCAAATCTGCATGGTATTCCTGATGCCCCTAAAAAAAAAAAATTATATTTGCAGGATATTCAATCATTTTAACCCTATCTGTTTTAAACTGAAAAGATAACAGACATTAATCTGACCAACACATGTGCACCAAACAAATCGAAATGTTCAAATTCTGTTACGCTTAGACTCAAAGTAGTTTTAAAACTACTGACCCGACCCATTATAAGTCTGGACTGATCACTACTACTTCTACTCGTAGAAATAGTCTACTTCTTCTAAACAAACTTCTGCGTGTTAAATACCAAACAAGAAACTGTGTCAATTAATCATTGATGTGCGGTAAACTATTTATTGGTTCCCTGTGGAGCTTGATTTGTATACTTGAGAAGTCAAGATATTTTTACCCAGAGGACAGCAATGGGACCAACCTGCCTACAAAATTATCCCAACAGTCTTTTTCTTAGAAGCTTTGAGTGTGTGTGGATAATAGGGGTGTAACGGTTCACAAACATTTCGGTTCAGTACGTACCTCGGTTTTTAGGTCACGGTTCGTTCGGTACATTTTCCGTAGAGCAGAAAAAATTATCACAAAAAATAACGTATTTTTTTTAAATTATTATTAAACTGTGAATAGTGTATTCACTCAAATAAATACAAAATAAAATAAACATTAAGGTGCAGCATTTCGATTAACTGAAATAATCTATATTTTAACTTTACTGTAGCCTACTAGTACTCACAAAACATAAACTATTAGTTTTGGGTTTTTAATTGTTATTAAACTGAATATTCACTCAAATAAATACAAAATATAATAAAATAAACATCTGCTGGCACTAACAATGTCTCCTGCTGTGGAGAACACCCTCTCTAGGGACAGAGGTAGCAGATACAGCCAGGTAGCGCTTTGCTAACATGGCAACATAAGGATATTTGGCATTTGTAATAGCTTTGGCTCGGTCTGAACTTGTTGCGAGTGGTGGAGGCTTAAATGCTAGCGGGAGTTGGGTTTGCACTTCAGTCTTTTTTCTCTTGGTACCGGTGATATTCACGTTCGGGTGATGCCTTTTCAAATGAGTGCAAGTTTGATGTATTGCCAGCCGCGTAACCAATTTTAGTTGAACAATGCCGACAAACAGCTTTGGTTCGGTCCACCTGTCTTTGTCCGTCATCCTTGTACGTAACTGCGAAACCAAAATGTTCCCAAACCGGAGACTTTAATGATGCTGGAGGATTTACGAGCTCAACTTTATCTGCGTTCGCCATTTCGACAGTTCCTCAAATGACTGACTACATTTGAACGCATCCCTGTGACCAGCTCTCATAGTATGCCTCTCGTCCAATGAAATGACTTGCTCGCTCTATGACGCGTTGAACCCAATGTGAGCAAATTACTCTGCTGCGACGCAGCACCTGAGATTACTTCCAAGAAGTTGTTCACGTTCTCAATTGTTTACGTTTAACGTGATATTCGTTCGGTAGACTTCGGTAGACTTCGGTACACACGTGTACCGAACCGAAGGGCCCGTACCGAATAATTTCGGTACGGGTACCGTTACACCCTATTGGACAATAAATAAACCAGAGGGGAACAACACAACAAACCAAAATAACTGTAGGTCCAGCTATCAACTACAGTTTGTCCTACACTTTAAAGACATTCAGGAATAGTTCTTGTTTATCTCATCAAAGATGCTTTTTTATTATTTTATCTTAAGTTATCCTTATTGTCTGTTTAAACAATCAGGATACATTTAGGTACTGTAAGAAAGACAGGCATCGTTTTGGCTTCAAGTGCATTGACGAACTGTGAATACAGTAACTTATTTTTATGTCGTTGGCTTTGGGTTTTCATCTAGTGATTCATAGGCACACCTGTTCAAAGCACTCATTCATATGGGAGAACCAGAACACAGACAATTGACTTGTAAGACTCTTTATGTGAATTGAATTTTAAATCTGTGTCTCCTTTAGTAACGTGCGCTTCCTGATGATAGCGCTGGCCTATGCGATCCCCACAGGAGTGATCGCCGGCTGGACAGGAGTCCTGGACATGGTGCTTACACCTGCTAAAATCAGCCAGGTAAGCAACAAACACACACACACACACACACACACACACACACACACACACACACACACACACATACCATGTATACATCACTTCAGGGGACATTACATTGACTTACATGCATTTCCTGGAGACTTATCCTAACCTTAACCATAACCAACACATGCCTAACCCTAACCCTACCCTTACCCTAACCAAGTCTTCACCCTAAAATTAATGATCCCCCTTATGGGGACCTCCATTTTGTCCCCATAAGGGAGGCGAGTCCCCACATGTGACTGTGTAAACAGATGTAGGTCCCCACAAGTATAGTAATGCTAGGCCACACACACACACACACACACACACACACACACACACACACACACACACACACACACACACACACACACTTAGACGGCCAGTCCACGCCTTTACTTGAAAAGTTTACCAATGTATTTTTTGTGTCACAGCTCTCAATCAGATGTATTTATCTTTTTAATAATTCAAAAGACAAATACATCTGATTGACACAGAGAATTATATATAACCTTTATCTTTTTAATATGTCCATTTTAATAAGTAGGCCCCTTTGGTTTGGGGACCATTGTTTTTTTGTCCACATTTTGCAAAAAACTAATCCGTACAGGCAATTTCCAAAAACCCTACGATCAAAGAGTTTGAAGTTGATTGAATCGTGAGCACTTATTCTCTGGTCTTCAATTTGTTTACCCTTCAGGTGGTAATTTGCATGACAGAGAAACAGAAGCTCCTCTTGATATCTGCATTACACTGTGCCAGGATTTCACAGACATTTCTACAAGTATATCCCTCTCACAACAGAACAAATCGCTTTCTGGCTGCATCTTGAAGTACCTTTCAGAAATGTCTTTTGTCTCCTGCCTGATATTATCCATCTGGCACTCTTTAATGCCAGCGCATATAAATACAGGACAGCTATTTAAAGTAGAGCCGATATACTGGAGATGTTGAGGTATAATTAACCCCAAGGCTCCTGTACTAACATAAGAAGTATATTACTGTTAAGAAAGGCCTCCAGATAGCTTAACTTTACTATTAAAAGAGTTCTCTCCTGCTGATGTCCAGGTGTATATCAGTATGTTGTGTCTCTACTTTAAAGAGTCCTCTCCTGCTGATGTTCAGGTGTATATCAGTATGTAGTGTCTCTACTTTAAAGAGTCCTCTCCTGCTGATGTCCAGGTGTATATCAGTATGTAGTGTCTCTACTTTAAAGAGTCCTCTCCTGCTGATGTTCAGGTGTATATCAGTATGTAGTGTCTCTACTTTAAAGAGTCCTCTCCTGCTGATGTTCAGGTGTATATCAGTATGTTGTGTCTCTACTTTAAAGAGTCCTCTCCTGCTGATGTTCAGGTGTATATCAGTATGTAGTGTCTCTACTTTAAAGAGTCCTCTCCTGCTGATGTTCAGGTGTATATCAGTATGTAGTGTCTCTACTTTAAAGAGTCATCTCCTGCTGATGTTCAGGTGTATATCAGTATGTAGTGTCTCTACTTTAAAGAGTCCTCTCCTGCTGATGTTCAGGTGTATATCAGTATGTAGTGTCTCTACTTTAAAGAGTCCTCTCCTGCTGATGTTCAGGTGTATATCAGTATGTAGTGTCTCTACTTTAAAGAGTCCTCTCCTGCTGATGTTCAGGTGTATATCAGTATGTAGTGTCTCTACTTTAAAGAGTCCTCTCCTGCTGATGTTCAGGTGTATATCAGTATGTAGTGTCTCTACTTTAAAGAGTCCTCTCCTGCTGATGTTCAGGTGTATATCAGTATCTAGTGTCTCTACATGTCTCCATGCTTTAATGTTCAAAAAGCTCTTTATTGTGCTCATACTGCCTGTGCGGCAGCACCTCTTTGCACCCTCTGTCTGAAACCACAGCCCAGTCTGCTCTCATTGGTTAGCTCTGTTGTTATTGGTCAACCGCTTAGAGATGTCCCGCCCCTTAGTCTATCACGTACAATGTGTTGGAGCGCTAGCCAATAGAAACGCGAGTGTTACATAGTGATGTCTAAAGGAAAGGGAAGACCAAAAAAAGCTTGATAGAACGCCTTTGAGATATGGCCATAATTTAGTTTAAACATTAATAGAAACATTTTCAATATTTTTTAAATACTGCCTCTCTTTCTTTAGAGCATGTGGCTAGACAAGTGGAGTGTGGTTCAGGTTAGAGAAAAAGCTCTGTATACTTTTACATCTCCCTGTTCTCGACAAAGCAAAGTGTCAGAAGATAAAGGCTGCATCTTTTCAAGGTTGTCATCAGGCAGGAGAGGAGACCTCCATCTTCATACCTGAGCGAGGGCACGCGCATGCCAACTTGGTCTTAGATCTCATTTGTTCTTGAAAGATGTTGTGCTAGTTAAGAAGAAAGTGTGTTATAAATAATAAGGTGAGTTACCGGATATTCCCGGGGTAGAACACTTTGAGCTTAAAAATAAAACAGGATGGATGTGTTTCTAAACATAGGTGGAAGAGGAGGAGGACTAAAGCAGCAACAGATTTCTAACAAATGTTCTGAAGGCGTGGAGATGTTCTTTTTTAAAGTTAAACTGAAGTAAAGCAAAAGCAGAACAGCCACATGCTCTAAAGAAATGAGAGGCAGCATTTACAAATTATTGAAAATGTTTCTATTAATGTTTTAAGCAAAATTATGGCCATATCTTACAGCAGTGGTTCTCAAACTTTTTTCAATAATGAATCCCCTTTGAAAAAAAGACTCAGCCAAGTACCCCCTGATCAGTTAGGGAAAAAATGCCTATATAAAGAGATACAGCACAGCGCTGCACCATCAGTTATTAAAGCAACAACCTTGTAACTGAGAAACACTTACATTGTTTACAATCCATCACTAAATTCATGGCAACCCAATTTTAACATCATGCAATAACACTAAGACGACATTAGTTACATTGAACTGATCTTTTTAATAAGTTGTTCTTAATGTAGTGAAACATGGGCTCGAGCTTCACTGAGGAGCTTTGTCATTCTGACAGCGAGGCACCTGCAGCTATTACACTTCACTTTTGAAATATGTGTAACTCTATTAATATAAAACCCACACTGCTCAAACTTCCTTACTTTTCCTAAAATTGCTATATCTATTTATTTAGGGGCGTGGGGAATGAAAAGAAAACATATGAGCATTGGGATTTTGACCACTCATATAAACGTATGCATAATGCTGCGCTATACTTGCGGCCATACGCCGTTGCCAAGCAACACTTATTGTTTAGGTGTCCTTTGATAAGCAGGCAGTCTTATAATTAGCTAGAACTAGCTAGATCTGATAGATTTGGAGATAAACGCGAGTGAAGTCTAAACGGATGCGAGAGAGATCAGATCAGCTGCTGCTGACGGAGAACACGCAGCTCTGCATGATCACAGCTCCGTCGCTGTGACGGACCGTTGAGTGGAGCAAAATACACTAAGAGTTAGACCTAACACACTTAGCTAGTTTATCTACTCTGGAACAAGCTATACTAGTTATAAATATATTTATTCTTTACTGTCAGGTCACTTATTACAGGTTCAGCGAGCTGCACGAGACTAACGAGCTGTCAGGAGAGGGAGAGGAAAAGAGAGCACCCCGTTTATTGTTCCCATTTTATTATCCAGAGTTTCTATAAACCTTTGAATAAATAAAGTCATCTACTATTAGTAGTTTGTTTAAATGCATTAATTATGTTGTTTTTTTCATTAACATAAAATAAATGTCAAGTACCCCCTGCAGTACTGCAACGTACCCCTAAGGGTCCGCGTACCCCCATTTGAGAACCACTGTCTTACAGGTTAAAGGTGTTCTATCAAGCTTTTTCTACATACTGATATACACCTGAACATCAGCAGGAGAGGACTCTTTAAAGTAGAGACACTAGATACTGATATACACCTGAACATCAGCAGGAGAGGACTCTTTAAAGTAGAGACACTACATACTGATATACACCTGAACATCAGCAGGAGAGGACTCTTTAAAGTAGAGACACTACATACTGATATACACCTGAACATCAGCAGGAGAGGACTCTTTAAAGTAGAGACACTACATACTGATATACACCTGAACATCAGCAGGAGAGGACTCTTTAAAGTAGAGACACTACATACTGATATACACCTGAACATCAGCAGGAGAGGACTCTTTAAAGTAGAGACACTACATACTGATATACACCTGAACATCAGCAGGAGAGGACTCTTTAAAGTAGAGACACTACATACTGATATGCACCTGAACATCAGCAGGAGAGGACTCTTTAAAGTAGAGACACTACATACTGATATACACCTGAACATCAGCAGGAGAGGACTCTTTAAAGTAGAGACACTACATACTGATATACACCTGAACATCAGCAGGAGAGGACTCTTTAAAGTAGAGACACTACATTCTGATATGCACCTGGACATCAGCAGGAGAGGACTCTTTAAAGTAGAGACACTACATACTGATATACACCTGAACATCAGCAGGAGAGGACTCTTTAAAGTAAGCAGTTTAGACAAACAAAATATGGTACGTAGATATATTTGCCTCCTTCTGTCTCCAAACCTCCATGCATTTTAGTTGCACAATTATTTTTGTTTTTGCTCTGTTCCCCCGCTCTATTATCTTTTTTCCTCAGCCTTGAAAAATGTGACTGACTGTTTCTCTGGTTAATTAAAAGTATGCGGCAAAAGCCTCCGGGCACAATGCATTGATGGCAAAATAGCAATTTCATACTTTGTTCCTCGTGCTTTCCAATAATTTGTTCATTTTGCTGCAAATTGGTGGTTCCATGCAGGTGTTCTCACAAACCGGTATACCCTAGTTCTACTTTATGTTGCAATTCAATTATACATTGTCCTGCTTACAATGCTGTTCTTTGTGTGTAGTAGGGCTGCACAAAGTGGTACACATTACAATTAAGGACAGGATGATCATTACTCCGATCAGCGAAGGTGAGCACACTAATAACATTAAAACGTGTCCAGAAACATTCCCAAGGTGTCATCATTTTAATCTCCTTCAAACTAGAAACATAGCATTATACAATCTCAACCATTGCATTGACCCATTACCTCTAATCCGGACACTTGTCTATTTTCCAATGTCTCAATAACTTGGAAGCTGTTATTAAACCAACCATAATAACAGAATTGTATTTTATTTGAATATGTGGTATTTGAGATCTGTCTCTTAAAAGACACAACACAGGAGTCAACAGGAGCCAGAGCAGCTACTCAGAACTTCTACTACTTAATAGTGTGTTTTTGTAAGATGTAGGCCGGGATATCTCTGCAGCTTCGCATAACAATTGTATCCAAACACATATTTAGCTTTTAACAAATATCGTGCTGCCTGTGGTTTGAATATTGCGCTAGACTTTTTTGTAATTCCCATAACATTTTGGTTCATGTGTCAGTCTGCCATCATACAGCTCCAGTAGGAGTTATCAATGCAGGCGAGATCCTCCTCCGAATGGGCCGGATCTCGTCCTGCATGCTCATTTCCAGCTTAAGTGCAACACCTACGTCCTGTCGCTCTCCGGATCTGATGTAATGCAAACCTCCTAGGGGCCAATTTCCATCCATCATGGTTTATTTGCACTCTCTGTCCTAGTTTCAGATTTCTGCATATTCTTTTAGTGGTATTTCTCTTTCCTTTTCATTCCCTATCCATCTCCTCTGCTTCTCATGGGTGGCAGGTCTGGCAATCTTAGTCATATTCAATCATTGCTTTTGCATTGCAGATATAAAGGGCTGTTTGAAGGTGCATGTGTTTGATACGTTTTCTATCTGCTTCATGCAGTTATTAATCAGATTAGCCGATTTATAGGTATTCAGTGTCTGACATCAATGCTAAGCTTTCTATTTCAGTTTCAAATGTCTAATTCAAAGGTTTTAATGTCATATGCACATTAGGGCTGTCCCGAATACCATTTTTCGGGCTCCGGATATTCGGTAGCAATCAGCAGCGAATATTCGGATATTCGGCGTGCGGGGGGGGGGGGGGGGGATTCGACACGTGTTTTTTCGGTTTATTGAAGGGATTCATGTCTTATTTATTTTACTTTCGTTGCAGTTGTCTTAAGTGTCATTTGGCTTGGCTTCCTATTTTGTATGGACATGCTTTTGAAGGAGAGTTAGCGCTGTTGACAGGAAGTTGTTGTTGCTATGGAAACAACGTGACGGAGAAAAGTAATATCGAGCCTACATATAAAGACGGAGAACGCAAACGATAAAGTTTATGGTTAAGTGTTATCACCCCCCTAAGAGGCACAAGCTCTTACGTTGATATTGGAGATTTCAATCAATTCAATTTGGGTTAGGGTTAAAAAAAAAAAACGAAATTGAAAACCGAATACTAGGCCAACGACCGAATATTCGGATATTCGGGTACAGCCCTAATGCACATAAGCTACAGTGTAGAAATGGCAATGAAAATCTTATGACCCAAGCTCCTTGTACATTAAGACTAAATTAAATAGTGTACTTCTTGTGTTCCAGTTCACTGCTCAACGAATTTAATCACAAAGCTGATGTTTCAAGACTGTTAAATATGCACCTGGGGTGTTTAACTTCTTGCAAAGATTGGTTCAGTTGATGAAAGTCAGAGAGGAAGAGGCAATGATCAGATGGAAGAGAAACAGTAGGAGATAAGCTGTTGATCTTACTGAAGCTAGGCTAGGTTTTGGGTTGTGCTGAACATTTTAAAAGTTGAGCGCGACTACTTATTGGACTTTCTTACGTGGTCATTGATTTTCAGCTAGTTTTAATGTGTCTGTCTTCATACATTCAAGTCCTGTATGAGTATAGATTTACTTTTAGAAACAAGCAAAACATTACTGTGACCCAACTAGACCCATAAGATCCCTAAAGAGACAGTTTGAAGCCTTGGGTTGAGTCAACAAACTGTCTCTGTCTTCAAAATGTCAGGAAAATGCAAATATAGGGAACAGGGTGTACAAGCTGTGTTCTAAAGCAAGCGTGAGAGGAATGCAACCATTGGTGGATGTCAAAGGCTAAAGCTATACCCCCAAATCAACTTTTAAAAGGTGCAAGGCAAACACTTGGGAAGGACACTAGGTGAGGAAAGATTATATTTGATGATACTTGATGTTGACATGGTACTTCAAAGGAGTGACCTTGCTTGAAACTTCTTAAAGCAGAGGTCAGGGATAGTGCCTCGATGTTCATACTTAATATTCAGGCAATGTGGATGTTATATTTGCTGTGTTTTTTAAATAACAAATGGACGAGTGTTCCCTGTTGAATGCAATCTATATGAGTGAGAGCTGTGTTTTTATTCATGGCAGGAAGTCGATTTTTTGGCTAAACCTTTTTGTCAATGCTGTTTTAGATTTTCATGTGAATCATCCCTAGTTTAAAGCAGAGGAGTAGAGAGTGCACTGGTCATGCCTTCAGGTTTTCACTTCTGCTTTTCGCCGGTGATTTAGTCCTCTTGGCGCCTGGCTTGCACTGGGCGTCGTGTGTCAGAGTATAAAGTCGTTTGGATGAAATACAGCAGCTACAAGTCCGATGCTAAATGACTCTGCCAGGTTCATATTCCCCTCTGGAGTTGCAGAGTGAGCTGCTGCCCAAAGTGAAAGAGTTTACCTCCACCCAGATAGTGTTGAAGTGAGAATAACACTGCCCTTCTCCAGGCCTTTCCCCATTGGCTTCAGCCCTGCAGACATATTGGCTGCCACTTGGCCAGAAAAAGAAATAAAAACAACATGATTGGGCAGTTTTCTTTGACAGAAGCACATCTCAGTGATTGCTTTGCCAACCTTGTTTCAATTTTCCACCTGAGATTGTGCATTATTCTCAAATGCAGGCAGTCATCCTTCCTGCAGTTATTATGTTTTGACGGCGTCCGCGAAAACTGGGTCTGTGATAAGTAGGATGTGGGAATTGGGGTGAGACCAGGACAGAAGTCAGACAAACGGAACAAAGATGGTGAAAGTAGAAACGCTCAGGTGTGTAATTGTTGGTTTGGATTTGACTTGGAACTGGGATTGTTAAAGATAGTGTTAAAAAGGATTTAATGCAAGTGTGACTCAAGAAACAGGTGCCATGCTGTGCTAAAATGTTGCCTTAATTAAAGGGGCCCTTTTACGCAAATGTTCAGGTGGATATCAATATTTAGTGTCTCTACTTTAAAGAGTCCTCTCCTGCTGATGTTCAGGTGTATATCAATATGTAGTGTCTCTACTTTAAAGAGTCCTCTCCTGCTGATGTCCAGGTGTGTATCAGTATGGAGTGTCTCTACTTTAAAGAGTCCTCTCCTGCTGATGTCCAGGTGTATATCAGTATGTAGTGTCTCTACTTTAAAGAGTCCTCTCCTGCTGATGTTCAGGTGTATATCAGTATGTAGTGTCTCTACTTTAAAGAGTCCTCTCCTGCTGATGTTCAGGTGTATATCAGTATGTAGTGTCTCTACTTTAAAGAGTCCTCTCCTGCTGATGTTCAGGTGTATATCAGTATGTAGTGTGTCTACTTTAAAGAGTCCTCTCCTGCTGATGTTCAGGTGTATATCAGTATGTAGTGTCTCTACTTTAAAGAGTCCTCTCCTGCTGATGTTCAGGTGTATACCAGTATGTAGTGTCTCTACTTTAAAGAGTCCTCTCCTGCTGATGTTCAGGTGTATACCAGTATGTAGTGTCTCTACTTTAAAGAGTCCTCTCCTGCTGATGTTCAGGTGTATATCAGTATGTAGTGCCTCTACTTTAAAGAGTCCTCTCCTGCTGGTGTTCAGGGGTATATCAGTATGTAGTGTCTCTACTTTAAAGAGTCCTCTCCTGCTGATGTTCAGGTGTATATCAGTATGTAGTGTCTCTACTTTAAAGAGTCCTCTCCTGCTGATGTTCAGGTGTATATCAGTATGTAGTGTCTCTACATGTCTCCATGCTTTAATGTTCAAAAAGCTCTTTATTTTTCTCATACTGCCTGTGCTGCAGCACCTCTTTTCACCCTCTGTCTGAAACCAGAGCCCAGTCTGCTCTGATTGGTCAACAGCCTAGTGATGTCCCGCCCTTAGAGTTACATAGCAACTTCTGGATTGTAGCCTTTGCAGACCATTTACAGGCACACAAATCTATATAACAAGAAAGGGAAAACCCCAAGAAGCACAATAGAGCCTCTTTATTATAAAGAAGCCATTTAGCATCCACAGAACTTATTTTAGTTTGATCACTGCTTTCCTATTCCTTACAAAGTCACTTGTGAATTTCTTAAGTACTGTCGAACTTACTCACAATGCATCCTCTGTCTTCACATGAGCATTTTCTGGGATAACATGAAGGGCGTTGGTGTAACAATACCATGAACAACCAAAGCTTAAGATAATGACATTTGAATACTGGCTTGATCTGCACAGCAATACATTGAGAGAGGAAGACATAATAGCTAAAAAACACATTAACGTGTCAAGAGTATTGAGTCCTGGCTTCCCTTCACCAGTCATCTGTAAGCTTATTGACACAATCGTAATACAGCAGACATGATTACGCTTCAAATCTGGCCTCTATTTAGGGTTCCAAGGCACTAAGAATACTGCAGTTAATTAACTTACCACCCACACATGAAACACAGTCATTTGCATCCAGGAATTGAAATGGCTTGGCAAGCAATTTGCGTTCAGCTTCCGAAATTGGTGCACAAATTGATGTGACATTATACGCCTTAGAAACCCTGGCACTGGTGCTGCTCAACCTTCATGGATAATAAGCAGCAAGTACAGGTGAAATTAGGTTGTGGGTAAAATGTTTGTGAATCAATCGTTTTTTTTTCCTCCTGGCCATTCACTTCACCAAGCTGCCAAACTGAAAACATAATGACATTCATCACTTACTAATGGAGCATTTCCACTGCAGGGCCTCGCTCGGCTTAGTACGGTATAGTTAGGCCTTGGTAGGCCTGGCTCACGTTATGCTGCTTTTCCATTACAGTTTAGTAGCTGGAGCAGTAACTATAGTAACGCAGTGTAGGCGGAGCCGTGACGTCATCTTCAATGCGAAACACAAAACCAACACAGCCGTTAGCTCTTAGCACTCAGAGCTCACAGCTCCTCATATCTGTTCAGAAACTAGACTAAAGTTAAACAAGTACAAACCACAGACTGTCTATGTCATGGAGAATACAGTCGCTGGTTTATTTATGTCTGTAGGCCGTTGTTGTGAGTGTGGACGGTCGGAGCATATATAACGTTAGCTTAGCCAAGCTACATTTAGAAAGCATGCATTTTAAAAGGGTGTTTCGCCTGTCGTCTGTCTGCAGACTTGTCAAAGCATTAATTCATGGTTTTTACTAACCGGTATCAGTATGTTGTTACTTCGGCATCATTTAGAAACGTGTATTACAATTAAATCATGGTCAAATATGTTCATCTTGTTGTAGTTGCCAGCGATTCTCTCTCTAGTTTACATTACATTGCATTTAGCTGACGCTTTTATCCAAAGCGACTTACAATAAGTACATTCGACCAGGAAGACACAACCTTGAAGAAAACAGAATCATAAAGTACATCAGGTATCATAGAGCCAAACATTTCAAGTGCTACTCAACTGGCTATAGATAAGCCAGTCCTTTATTAGTATACAAGTGCTCTCTTAGCAGTTCATTGTTAGTAATTCTATCGCTCGAAGTGGAGTCGAAAGAGATGAGTTTTCAGTCTGTGCCGGAAGGTGTGTAAGCTTTCTGCAGTCCTGATGATTTAGCATATTCAGCCCGGTTGTTGGCCCGGAAAGAACCTCGATTTTATGAAATAGTACCCGCTAGCCCGTACTACGCCAGTGGAAACGCAACCAAAAACAGCCCGGGCACGTCACGCTTAAACCGCGCTCCGTGCTGTAGTGGAAATGCGCCATAAGCCACTAGACATTTTTACAATTAATAACTTTGGTAGTCCACTTTTCATTTCTCTATTTCCTTATAGAGTTTCATGACAGGTCGATGCAGAGCATGATTAAGTAAAAAGCTTCAGATCCTACTTGAGATTCTGCTCCCTCGCCGTCTCATCCTCCATCTGGTTGGATTTGGTTGAATGCGAGTTATTGCCTCGGGGAGATTGATGGGAACCAAACACCTTCACTGGCACTCTGAGACATTCTCGCCTGGGTCCTACACACTGATTGGTTGTGTGTCCATGTGTGTGTTTGTATGCACATGTGCGACACTCTACCTCATATTGATTCTGCTGCGGTCCCTTATCCATATCGTCCTTTCTCTTGACATTAAGGCCAATTGTATGCGTTGGCTTTCCTCGGTGTGAATAAGAACACACTCACACAGCTGTTCTCATAGTTTCACCGCTGATTGACAGACTGTTTTCTTTCCAGCTGTGTCGTCACAATACGCATGTTGAACACTGAATAACCTTCTCTCCTCCTTTCTTCTTCCACTCTTCCCCGCTCTCCTCCTTCTCTTATCTGACACACAGGTGGACGCCGGTTGGATTGGTTTCTGGTCGACTGTCGGAGGATGCGTGTTTGGAGTGGCAATGGCCAGGTGAGCAGCTGCACAGCTACTTGTTTGTACTGTATTATGTCTCAAGGCATGATCATTGAAGATGCTTTTAGAGTGAAAAGACGGTAAGAGGGTGATATTGTCCATGCAAGTCAAGACTACACAAATCCAATGTTGACTTTTCAAATGACACTTTGGTCTGTATGCCAGAGTAGAGAAGTCTGAAACAACAACAGGAAAGGAAAATGCACTGAATTCAGGTAAAAAAGGACCTTATTTTTAAGACAGTAGTCTGTTTATTTAAATGTGGAAGTGCTATTCAATTACTATCCTGATACTTTGATCAGAAAAGTTGTTATAATCATATTCTCTATAACCGTGCAACCCTTATCTAGAAAAAAACCGTTACTGTTCACCATCTTCCACATCAAACTCCTCTGACCGGGGTAACCTTTATGCAGCTTTCTCACTCAGTTGATTATGCGACAATCCCATTGTGTGGCTGTTGAATACTGGGGATATATGTACAATTAAAGGTTCTTCTGGCGTGACATACGACAAAAGACTAGTGTCTTTTTGTCCATTGTTTTTCTGTTTGAAAGCCTTGGCTGTGCTTCTGTTACCACACCAACAAGATTAAGAGCTAGTGAATTTTCCTCACACTGTTTCAGCTCTGAACACACGACCTGCACACATATTGTACTTCAGTTTCCCCACTGGCAATAGGAAAGCTGTATGGTTTATATTATTACTATCTGCACTGTCCCTTGGAGAACGCAGACCTTCTTTAAAGGGGACCTATCCTGCAAAATGCACTTTTTTATGTCTTTTATACATAAATATGTGTCCCCGGTGCGTCGGGGAACTCACGCAGCGTCAGAAAATAAAACCCTCTCTCTTTTCCTAACGTAATTTGGACCACGTAATATGGTCGGTGTTTACATTAGCATGGCTAACACTCAGAGCTAACCTGTACTGGAGAGCATGTGTGTGAAGAAGCAGGAAGTAAAAAGGAACTCACCTTGTGGTGTAACCGGCAAGAGAGAAAGCCTTTGAGCTCCAGACTGTTTCAGATCCTTGATAATCCATGATATGGCGTTTCATCACGGCAGCATTTAGTTTAGACAGTAGCTGCCGGGTCCCGCATGAGCTCAGACCCCAAATCAGCACTTTTGAAACAGGAAGTGAAATAGAGGGATATGAGGCATGGCTAGAATGGGAGATCTGTTTGGTATCTTGAGCGAAACACTTCATAGACATGTTGTTTATACATCTGAGACCTATGCTATTGCCTAAAAATAGCATAATAGGTGACCTTTAAGTTGGGAAGTTATTTCTCCGACTTCACCAAACAAAATTGGAAGCTACGAAGACATTTTAAAGAACATTAATGCTGAGATTCATCAACCCCGCATTGACTTTTCTCCAACATTTGACGGCAACTCTGTGAAAGCCAAAACACGTCCGCCAACGCTTCAGGTTATTGTTTTCTGACTCATTATACATGTTCAGTTGGGAAGTCACACCATATTAATGCAGCACAAATGACCTATAGTGCAATGCTAAGGAAGCAACATATCCAGATCAGCTTGAAATGTAATTGGTCCATTCTTGACCCACGCTACACCCTTCCGAGAATCTGGCCCTTTCCCTTATTTTCAATCTTCTGACAGACAAACGAAGATGAAACAACAACCTCCTTGGTGTTATTAAGGGTTACATATCATATAAATAATAGCTGTTGGATGCATTGAGACCTCTCTCTGGCTCCCCTGATCTCATCTCCTCTCATTTAATATACGCTGTGATGCAGTTGTGATAGAGTGAAGGGAATAGATGCTAATGCAACAGCCACTTCACCTCCTCTGATGGATAGAGAGCCTCAGCGCTAAGACAAAGTGTGGACTGTGGAGTCAGCAAAGCAATGGATTCATTCCCCGCTCTGACGGATATATGTTTATCGCAGACTGAGGCCCAATCAGCACTTCCAGGCAGGCCCAGTGTTTTCCTAAAAGCTGTAATCATGGAAATAAGCCCATAACTCTCACTGTTAATCAATGAAGCTGTTTGCAGCACGAGATGAAAGTGTATGTAAACAGAGCCACTGAATTATCGGTGTTGATTACAGAAACCCTGAGTCACTGGAGGAATTGATTAGCCTCTGTTTGAGTGCAACAGTTGATAGTTAAAATCCAGCTTTTACAGTTGGTCATGTCGTTTGCTCTACATGCTGTTCAGAGGTTATGGATCTCCTGCCACTGACTATTGATTAAGGACTGCGAGATGACTGAGAGGAATATTATTTATTTTGTTATCGTCTTTCATGCTTTTAGGTTGTAGAACATCCTCTTTTAGGGTTGGTTTTGAACGTGGAAAACTGAACGCTGACACCTCTGAGCAAGATTTAGATTTATTGTCTCAGAGGGATATTTAGTTTTACAGCCAGTACACAGAAGCATAGAGATATACAAATAACAGCTTGCATACATTCATTTAGATATACCAGCTTTCAGTAATGAAACGCTTATTTTTAACATTTCAAGCATCTGTTATTCTTCTTAGTTTCTATTCAGACTTTATGTGTATAATGTACCTCATGCTATTCATGTAATACAATTGTTATAATATTATGCTTTGTGTATATCTGCTAGTTAAGTATTTCAAGTGTTATTGTCTATTTATTTAGAAGAAATGTGTGTTTAAAAAGTACTCAAAAATTAAACCTTGTATCTAGTTATTTGAAATTAAGCTAAACAAATAGACAGTTATTATTATTATTATATTGATATATTTGATGTTTTATTGATCTATCAAAATAGTTAAAGGTGGGGTAGGTAAGTTTGAGAAACCGGCTCGAGATACACTTGTTGTTATATTCCATGGAATGCTCTTAACATCCCGATAGCAATGAATATCTGAAGTGCTTTGACAACAAATCCATTAAAAAATATCATCTCTGGAAGCCGTGGCGCTGTAAAAAGCCGGCTAAAGTAACTGGATGGCCTACCTGCCTGTCAGCCTTCCATCTGGGCACAAACTTATCTCGTGCCCTCATTGGTCATGTGCGCGTTCGTGTGTTGGAGGAGGGGCTCTGGAAGGAAGTGGATTTTCTCCGGTTGTGTATTTTCAAATTCTAGCGCACTCGAGCTGGTTTCTCCACAATTACCTACCCCACCTTTAATAGCATCATAATACAATTATAATACCAAAATATGTCACTTTTAACTTTGAAATAGTGTTTTTTCAATATAATTCTTCTCCCCTAAACTACAATGTTAATTTCCAGACTCTAATTGACCGTTCAAGACTTTAACAACTCTTTAATAAAAACTATTTTTTAGATCAAGCTAGTTCAGGTTTCAGAGTTATAAAGTCTCTCTGAATATTATTATACATATATCCCATTCTGTTATTTTGATAATGAACATTTCCAATACAGTTATTGCACTTCTTTTATCTATTATCTCCGAATCTGAAAGGTTTTTTAATACCGTTAAACCCAAGCCCCCAGGATGTGCGCCGGACTCTGAGGAAAATATTCGTTGTGGCCAAACGGCGGTACTGCACTTCCGTATCAGTCGCCGGGCCCGGAAATACTTTTCCCCATTGACTTACATTGGGAAAGAGACGTCTGTAAATCGGTGGATAATTTTTTTTAACTAAATAAACGACCCAGTATGAACACTTGTATAGCCCTTATTAAAAACACTCGGTCCTCAAGTTGTAAAATGTGCTAATAACGTTATTCTGAGTTATTTTCCTCGGCATTATGAACTCGCATCTAACCCACGGGACCGCGCCGCCCAGCACGTTCATGTGACGTGTTCAGTACTACAGGAGTTTTACCTTTACCCATGGATGCACAATAAGAACGGATTATATGAATACTTTCGTGACGTTTCGCTCTCTCAAAAGTTGGGCCATTTTGTCTTCATGCGCCAATGAGCAACTCTCATAGGAATGAACGAGGCCCCGCCTCCCACGCTGTATCCAGCTCTCATACATCCATGGTTTAACCACACACCTTTTGTATTGTACACCATATGTGTATAATAATGCTACAACTTGATTTAAGTGGTCCCTCACAACAGGAAGCAGACTCTCGTTAATTATCATCAGGCACGGGACTGATGACTTTCTTCCCTTCTTGTCTTTGATTGGTCGTCCGTTGAGATGAGCCTTCAGTTACAATCAGACGAATGTCCTTTGATTACAGAAATACCTTAAAATACCCGAAGAAATTAAACTGTTTATTTAATTTATTCCTTCTCTTAATGCTCCCTTAAAATTAAATACTGCTTATCTGCAGTTTTCTTCCTCCTTCTTCATTAATTTGCTGCAATATGGCTCCATTAGATTGCAGTAATGAACTGAGCAGAGAGCAGTTTTTCGTCCCTTGTCTCACCCAATGGCAGCGTTTTAAGACATTAATGTGAGGATGTGACTTATTATTTCCCACTAGCTGTCCCTCAGCGAAGCACCGCACCAACGCTGAGCAAAGCTTGCCACAGGGGGCAGAAAACTACCCTCCTTTTAAATGCTTTTTGTGCTGCAGGTGTTGCAGTTTCATTTGTTAAGTGGCCTCTTGGAAGTGTTATGTCTTGGGGGATTAGCACTTGCCCTTTGCCCAAAAAATAAACACTATCTGCTTGCAAGAACGTTATATCTTGCCGGTGGATAGCTGAATGGCGGGTAGATTATTGCAGAAGGTTGAATTGGTAGTGGTTGCTCCGAGGTGTGGCACCCGTCATGGAAACATTTGATCCTGGAGCTGTTTAATGGTCAGGCAGAAGCTGATTGGACGACGTTTTCTTTTTACACGATGTGAGGTAGTGGGAAGGAATAACTAAGAAGCATCGTCATTACCTTCCCATTACACGCCTTGGGAAAAGAGAGAGCGAAGGGAAACAGAACCAGGTTATTCTCCCGGTGTCAGAAAGGCCAGACAATCAGCCTGATTTGTTTTCCCTGCTACTGCTGCTCATATTATTCATCTATTTGGTTATTTACTGCATAAATTCACTCCAAACATAGATGGGCCCGGTTGGTAACATCACACTGAAGATGAGATTCATCCTTCCCCCGCGGGCGGAGGATTTAATCAGATTCTACACGAGTGAAATGATGCTATCTTTATGGCCAATAAATCCTGTAGAGTAAAAGATGGACTTTTAATTCAGGCGTTACCTCATCGGATGCCATGACCCTCGTCACTCATCCAGGAGTGTGACACGGCTCTGCATTCATAGAGCCAGGCAAACCTGTGGAGGGTCTTTTTGGGACCAGATCCTACGGAAACAACAACACAGTATTTAAACCAACAGTCTTCCCTTCCCTGTTTGTGGCAAACCCCTTTGTTTCTATTAGAAGACGTGAATATTTGAAAGGTTTTAAAGCACACGTGTTGTTTTTAACACTTACTACTAAAACCGGGTTAAATAACCATTTTTATTATAATATTTTTAGCATAGTGGGATAGGGATCTGTTTATAATGCTTTGATTAACTTGTTAGTCGCACTGATTGTTCTTTTTTAAGTCGACAATAAGTAATAGTCAGCATATTGCTGTCCTTACCTTACATGATTAGTTTGTACACATTTCGAAAAATATTGATGATAGTATATTTAAATTGCTATTTGTCTACTGTAAGCCAGCCGATTTAAACATGTCATGCATCTGGCTCATCTTGCCAATCAGTAACAACGCTCTGGATCAAATGGACTCGTTTTAGTTTAGAAAATAAGCTACTTTTGTTTCTCCTGCTCAGAGTCTCAGATCAGGATTGATACGAGGGGGGGGGGGGGGTGTGATTCTCTGCGGAGTGATGAGGGTTTGGCTGGGTTCAGGGTTTCCTCCCTCTCTGGCATCAACGGAGGACGGAGAGTTGAGCCAGTCCGCGGCAGATGGGTGATGCAGATTTTAGGGGTGTAGCTGTGGGCAGAGGAACCAGACATCTCTGTGTGCAAACATTTAGCCATCTGACTACACTGCCTTTTCCTGTGACTGCAGGGCGATAAATCTACATGACCATTTATCGTCTTTCAATGGATATCGTGATACACAGTTACAAGTTCTAAACTGAGAATAACAACTAAGTCTGAACTTGTTAAAAAATGTCTTAAAGATGACATATTTTGCTCATTTTCAGGCTCATATTAGTCTCTTGTGCCTCTACTGCGACATGTCCGCATGCTTTAATGTTCAAAAAGAATGTGTGGGAGACAAACTTTTGGATTTTAGACTTCACAGACCATTTACATGCACCAAAACCTATATAACACACTACAGGAAAGGGAAAACCCCCAAAAGCATAATACAGGGGTGTCCAAACTACGGCACGGGGGCCAAATGCGGCCCGCAGCCCATTTTGAATCGGCCCTCAGCTAATTCAAATAGTATAATGAAATATGGCGAAGTCGATAGGGACTTGGCTTGGCAACTGGAAGGTCACCAGTTCAAGTCCCGGCAAGACCAAGTGCTACCGAGGTGTCCCTGAGCAAGGCACCGTTCCCTACACTGCTCCCCGGGCGCCGTTCAAAATGGCAGCACACTGCTCCTAACACAGGATGGGTGAAATGCAGAGAAACAATTTCCCCACGGGGATTAATAAAGTATGTCAAATATATTGTACTAATTTAATATTTATGTACAAATATTTATCACAGTATTCATGTGTGGAAACATTTTCAAACTAATCTTAGTTCAAATCTTTTTATAATCAATCTGAAGCTTCTGTTTTAAGAGCTGCAAACTCAATATAGTAAACCCTCTGGAGAGCTGTGATGTCAGCTGTTTCATTCAGCATTCTCAAGTATCAAGCTTAATTTACCTTAATTTGATTGATTTTGCTAATTTATAACTTAGCATATAAGGCAATATACCCCACCCTTTATGTTTCTGTGTGTGGCCCTCGGTGAAAAAAGTGTGGACACCCCTGGCATAATAGCCAGTCCTCTTTTAGTCACGCAGGTGTAAACACAAACAATGTGATCTCATACAGAATTCTATAAAGTTCATTCATGAAGACATGCTTATCTCGTGATACATATTGTAATGGAGATTATATTATCACCTTTACAGGGATGAAAGATCTTAGCAGTATTGTCTAACCCTACAACCAGCTTGTCCTTAAAAACAGAATTATGCCGACATCGATATACCTCATGTTATCCTCTGTTACCTGTAGATGGTAGAAAATGGCAGCTCAGGTAGAAAATGGCGGCCCAGGTAGAAAATGGCAGTTCAGGTAGAAAATGGCGGCCCAGGTAGAAAATGTCGGCCCAGGTAGAAAATGGCGGCTCAGGTAGAAAATGGCGGCCCAGGTAGAAAATGGCGGCCCAGGTAGAAAATGGCAGCTCAGGTAGAAAATGGCGGTCCAGGTAGAAAATGGCAGCTCAGGTAGAAAATGGCGGCCCAGGTAGAAAATGGCGGCTCAGGTAGAAAATGGCGGCCCAGGTAGAAAATGGCAGCTCAGGTAGAAAATGGCGGCCCAGGTAGAAAATGGCGGCCCAGGTAGAAAATGGCGGCTCAGGTAGAAAATGGCGGCCCAGGTAGAAAATGGCGGCTCAGGTAGAAATGGCGGCCCAGGTAGAAAATGGCAGCTCAGGTAGAAAATGGCGGCCCAGGTAGAAAATGGCGGCCCAGGTAGAAAATGGCGGCCCAGGTAGAAAATGGCAGCTCAGCTAGAAAATGGCGGCCCAGGTAGAAAATGGCGGCCCATTGAACCCCAGAAGACATTGATGTTTTCTTAAAATGCGAACGTGGAATGTCTGAGTGGAGAAGTTCTCCTTATCCGTCCACAGGATGATTTCCCTCCTCCCCTCAGCATGCTGACAAACCTTTCATCACCGAGCTGAACTAATAAGCCAACACTTCTTATTTCTTATTCAAGTTCATTGTCGAGTTCAGCCTTCTCTTTCTCAAGCATCTTGTCTGAGAGCAACAAAACAAAAGTAATTAGTGTCTTCCTTTTGCTTTGGGGCGTGTGTAGCTTCATCTAATCTTTCACGAGCGTACATATGCATACCCAGAGGAGCAGAGAGGAGTTAATGAACTCTGAAGGTTTAGGAAAGGCTACAAAGACGAACCGCAGTGCTCCAAAGAGACAGTTTGGGAATGGCCCAGTGGCTTGTCTTCAACGATATCTTGCAATGTGCCTCTCAAGTCCTGCCTGCTTAGCTGCGGAAACTAATTGAATCAACAGTCGGAGAAGTGTCCCTGCTCGTGTGATGACAAGTACAACTGAGGCATCCAGGAACCAGTGGGAGACAGGGAGTGATCTGGGTTTTCTGCAAAACAAAGCATGTCTCCAGTAACAGATTATGACACAGAGGAAGCAGACGTTTAGAAATGAGGAGACGCCTTTTGTTTCTGAAGCTGCTGGCTCGTCTCACTTTGTGTTTCAGGATCAGTATCTTCAATATGTTGTTTTCTTTCTTTATCATTATGATAATAAAGCTTTCATTTGTAAAGCACTTTCAATACACGAGCTGCAGCTCAAAGTGCTTTAACAACAAGGCACGTCACATTACATTAAAGCTCACCTATTATGGAAAATCCACTTCTTCATGTCTCTTCTACATCAACATGTGTCCCCTCTTCTTCATGTCTCTTCTACATCAACATGTGTCCCCTCTTCTTCATGTCTCTTCTACATCAACATGTGTCCCCTCTTCTCCATGTCTCTTCTACATCAACATGTGTCCCCTCTTCTTCATGTCTCTTCTACATCAACATGTGTCCCCTCTTCTTCATGTCTCTTCTACATCAACATGTGTCCCCTCTTCTTCATGTCTCTTCTACATCAACATGTGTCCCCTCTTCTTCATGTCTCTTCTACATCAACATGTGTCCCCTCTTCTTCATGTCTCTTCTACATCAACATGTGTCCCCTCTTCTTTATGTCTCTTCTACATCAACATGTGTCCCCTCTTCTTCATGTCTCTTCTACATCAACATGTGTCCCCTCTTCTTCATGCCTTCTCTACATCAACATGTGTCCCCTCTTCTTCATGTCTCTTCTACATCAACATGTGTCCCCTCTTCTTCATGTCTCTTCTACATCAACATGTGTCCCCTCTTCTTCATGTCTCTTCTACATCAACATGTGTCCCCTCTTCTTCATGTCTCTTCTACATCAACATGTGTCCCCTCTTCTTCATGCCTTCTCTACATCAACATGTGTCCCCTCTTCTTCATGTCTCTTCTACATCAACATGTGTCCCCTCTTCTTCATGTCTCTTCTACATCAACATGTGTCCCCCTCTTCTTCATGTCTCTTCTACATCAACATGTGTCCCCTCTTCCTCATGTCTCTTCTACATCAACATGTGTCCCCTCTTCCTCATGTCTGTTCTACATCAACATGTGTCCCCTCTTCTTCATGTCTCTTCTACATCAACATGTGTCCCCTCTTCTTCATGTCTCTTCTACATCAACATGTGTCCCCTCTTCTTCATGTCTCTTCTACATCAACATGTGTCCCCTCTTCTTCATGTCTCTTCTACATCAACATGTGTCCCCTCTTCTTCATGTCTCTTCTACATCAACATGTGTCCCCTCTTCTTCATGTCTCTTCTACATCAACATGTGTCCCCTCTTCTTCATGTCTCTTCTACATCAACATGTGTCCCCTCTTCTTCATGTCTTCTCTACATCAACATGTGTCCCCTCTTCTTCATGTCTTCTCTACATCAACATGTGTCCCCTCTTCTTCATGTCTCTTCTACATCAACATGTGTCCCCTCTTCTTCATGTCTCTTCTACATCAACATGTGTCCCCCTCTTCTTCATGTCTCTTCTACATCAACATGTGTCCCCTCTTCTTCATGTCTCTTCTACATCAACATGTGTCCCCTCTTCTTCATGTCTCTTCTACATCAACATGTGTCCCCTCTTCTTCATGTCTCTTCTACATCAACATGTGTCCCCTCTTCCTCATGTCTCTTCTACATCAACATGTGTCCCCTCTTCTTCATGTCTGTTCTACATCAACATGTGTCCCCTCTTCTTCATGTCTCTTCTACATCAACATGTGTCCCCTCTTCTTCATGTCTCTTCTACATCAACATGTGTCCCCTCTTCTTCATGTCTCTTCTACATCAACATGTGTCCCCTCTTCCTCATGTTTCTTCTACATCAACATGTGTCCCCTCTTCTTCATGTCTCTTCTTCATCAACATGTGTCCCCTCTTCTTCATGTCTCTTCTACATCAACATGTGTCCCCTCTTCTTCATGTCTCTTCTACATCAACATGTGTCCCCTCTTCTTCATGTCTCTACATGTGTCTCCTCTTCTTCATGTCTCTTCTACATCAACATGTGTCCCCTCTTCTTCATGTCTCTTCTACATCAACATGTGTCCCCTCTTCTTCATGTCTCTTCTACATCAACATGTGTCCCCTCTTCTCCATGTCTCTTCTACATCAACATGTGTCCCCTCTTCTTCATGTCTCTTCTACATCAACACGTGTCCCCTCTTCTTCATGTCTCTTCTACATCAACATGTGTCCCCTCTTCTTCATGTCTCTTCTACATCAACATGTGTCCCCCTCTTCTTCATGTCTCTTCTACATCACACTCTTCATGTCTCTTCTACATCAACATGTGTCCCCTCTTCTTCATGTCTCTTCTACATCAACATGTGTCCCCTCTTCTTCATGTCTCTTCTACATCAACATGTGTCCCCTCTTCTTCATGTCTCTTCTACATCAACATGTGTCCCCTCTTCTTCATGTCTCTTCTACATCAACATGTGTCCCCTCTTCTTCATGTCTCTTCTACATCAACATGTGTCCCCTCTTCTTCATGTCTCTTCTACATCAACATGTGTCCCCTCTTCTTCATGTCTCTTCTACATCAACATGTGTCCCCTCTTCTTCATGTCTCTTCTACATCAACATGTGTCCCCTCTTCTTCATGTCTCTTCTACATCAACATGTGTCCAAGGTAACCAAGGGGCTCCTTATTTTCATCTAAAGTAACAGACAGAGAATCAGCATTTTGGAAACAGGGCTGAAACAGAGGGGATTATGGGTAATGCTGCAATGATCTGATTGGTGTTTCAGCCAATCAGAGACAGGCTCTGGATATATCTGAGACCTGTGATATATTGATGAAGAACAGTATAATAGGGGACCTTTAAGAGTGGGTGTCGGTATTGAAATGCTCATCTAAAAAGACGTTTACTTATAGCTGTCTGTTTATAAATTGATATTCCTCGTTTTCAGGTTTGCAGACTCCATTCGGGGGATGCTGAAGCTGATCCTGGTGCTGATGCTGGCAGGAGCCTCTCTGTCCTCCACCTGGTTCACTCTCACCTGTCTATCATTCACTCACCTCCCCTCCACCGCAGGTAGGTCCTCAGCAGCCTCACTGTCAAGGTGACTTTACTTTACTCTACCTGCAGTCAGAGCAGCCGGCAGAACGACTCAGAGAGCGAATCCATCTCAGTGCGCAGATCAGGGGTCAGTCTCTGGTTGCCAAATACAGGAGAGGGTTCACACTTTTTCGACACATAGTTTTTATTTAAGACTTTTTTTATTACAAAAGGGATACAGAGAGAATTCGAAAATAAATACGAGTGGTTTCTCGTTTAGCACACCAACATTTGAATTGATGTCGTCAGAGTAAACAGCTCCTCGTATGGAGGTCAAATTATGAGAGGACTGGAGGTCACATCAACGACCTCCAGTCCCCTTCCAGCAGATACACCATTCCATCTTAGCAGGAAGCTCAATCTTTCCATCTCTTGAATATCCTTAACAATGTTAAGCTAATTATCTATAGTAGGTATATGTCTATCTGTAGAGAGTGTTCACACTTTCATCTGATGAGAAGATACTTTATTGATACCAAATTGGGACATTTTTGCGTTGCAGCAGCATAAAAACTAAAACAAGGCATAAGTAGAAATACAAAATACTAGAAATTAAAGGTGGGGTAGGTACTTCACTTCAGAAACACTTTGTTATATTCCATGGAATGCTCTTAACATCCCGATAGCAATGAATACATGAAATGCTTTGACAATAAATATCATCTGTGGCGCTGTAAAAAGCACGACCAATCATCTGAGCCGGCTAAAGTAACTGGATGGCCTACCTGCCTGTCAGCCTTCCATCGGGGCACAGACTTATCTCATGCCCTCATTGGTCATGTGCGCGTTTGTGTGTGTTGGAGGAGGGGCTCTGTAAGGAAGTGGCAGATTTTCTCCGGTTGTGTATTTTCTAATTCTAGCGCACTCGAGCTGGTTTCTCCAAAATGACCTACCCTACCTTTAAGCATCTCAAAATAGAATTAAAACAGCATTACAAAAGTTGAAAATATACAGTAGACTGTGGAGATAAACAATCTATAAACTCTGACAATAGAATGCTATTAAAGAGCTTTAGACACAACATAAAGCAGGATAATATTTACATTAAGTGTGTTGAATTAAATATTGGAGTTATCCAAAGAATGTATCAGTGAGTTCTCTGCCAGCCAGAGGTGGTGTAGGATTGGTCATGCTTTACTTCCTAATTCATAAGGGATTGGATGTCAGGTGAGAGTAGAGCAAAGGCAGGACGTTGAATCGTTTGCAGACACAATACCTTTTAATGGCAGGTAATCCACTGAGATCAGGGCAAGGCAAAACGAACAGTACTATTGTATGAAGGATCTGACAAGCAGTGACAGAAAACCAGAACCTAAATACAGAACCAATCGTAAGGATAGGACACAGCGAGAGAGCGCAGGGAAAACACGAGTGGAAAGGATGTGATTGTCAAACAGGTGGGAAAACACAGAGAGAGGAAGAAACAGACAAAAGACGGGATGACGACATTTCAAACAACAACAGGAAACACTGACAGATCGTGACATTAGAAGTTGAACACATAACTTCAAAGAGAGAGTCTCTGACTGTGGGTATGCATATCCTTTATTCTTGCGTCTTAATATATGATTGACAGGCATTACTTTTGAATAGATCCATATACATAAATGCTCCTACCTTTAACATTAACACTTCTATGAGAGGCCTTTCTTACTCCTACCATCTTAAAGTAGTTATTGTTAAGTGCTGTCCTTTTGCAGAGAAATCCATCACGTTATATAGCCTCCAGAATAATATACATGTTCCTTTGTCGACCTTTGTCCCCCTTTGTAATTGCCACTTAAACTATGTAGTTACTGTTTGATTTCAAGTGCTTGAGTACAGAGCCAAGACGATAAAAAAATACTTACACACTGCATATATGTAGGTGTATTTGGTACCTATTTAGCAGAAGCAATCCATTAGTGTTTAACCCAACAGTGGACTGTTTCCAAAACAATAATCCTACCTGCACCAGTCGGCGTCATCATCCATCATCATTCTGTGCGTCCTGGCTCTGCTCTCTTTCTGTCTCACGCTCCTCCGACTTCATCCACCTGCCGTAACATACAGGAGGGGGCTACAGTCTGCCAGACACCTCATTATCTGGGTATGGCATGGTCAGTAGCTCACACACAGATCAGTGTAATCTATGCTCTCTGTGGCGGCTCAATTTCCAGTTCAGTTTGAGTCACCGAGAGGCTAAGCTTGGCTATAAGCTGCGACGTGTTTACAAAGAGGAAGTCCGTGCTGAAGCAAGATAGTTTTACAAAATGTAATAAACAAAATCAAAATGCAGTAACTACGGACAAAACGGAAAAAATGACAGCACAAGCTCACCCTCTGTCATCCGCACTCGACATGAAACAGGCGACTTATATACACAAACCACACCCATGTGACAATTACCGGAAGAGCTCAACAAACAAATAAAAGTAACGTAAACAAATAATAATAATAGAAATAATGAACTTGAGCTAAGTAGCATTATGGCACCTACTCTCTCTGTGAACAAGTTTAAAGGTCCCATGACATGGCATGGCCTTTTCTACTGATCATAATTCCATTGTTGAGGTCTACTGAAATAGATTTACATTGTTCCATGTTCCAAACTCACATTGGTTTCTCATACAGCCTCTCTGTATAGTATGTGTATTCACTCTCTGTCCTACACGGCTTGTTGGAGCTCCTGCCCCCCCTCCCTGTGAGCCCAGTGGCCGTCAGCGAGACACAGCGAAACCCAGCCCGAACACACACACACCCGCAGCCTGGCTGGGATATGAAATAGTTGTTTTTATTATGGTGACTTAATGCACATATTACATTTCTCGTAATATGGTGTGTTATAAGAAGTACTAAAAGGAAATGCTTACGTTCAGCTCTCCATACTTAAACATATAAGATAAAAACTTGCACATAAGAACATTTAAGAATATAGGATGACATTCTGTACCTTAATTTAAAAGCATCTCTGCCCCAACATACTTTCTCTAAGAAACAAAATCTTCTCTTGGAGCCAACACGACACATGTTCCCCTGCTGCTGTGATCTCCACATGTTCTCTTCCAAAGACACCTCTCTCTGCTCTCTGGGAATCAGATAACCTTATTCGATAAGATGGTTAGAGCGCCATGAGTGTTTGATATCAGAGCTTCATTAGAGGGGAGTAAAGACGGGCAGGGGGACGGCTGCCGGGCGGCGAGGACCCCGGAGGATCTGAGATTAAAGGGACGTGCAGGCTAATGGGAGCTCGTTCGGACCAATCTGCTGTGATGAGGGAGATGGAGGGAGCCGTGGTGGCTTAATCTGCGAGAATATCCACTCTCACACACAGTCACACGTCTCACTTCAGGCCCCTCCTGCTGGATCCACACACAGCGAGCATGTGAGGGGGTCAATATGAGGTGGAAATATCAAAGCTTTTGACTGGAGACATGGCTCATTAAAAGCGCTTGAATTTATGTTGAGGTTGATTTGTTAAAGAAAGACTGTAATCCTTGGTAAAGCCAATAAAAGTACTTTTAAACAACTCAGTGGTAACATTAGAATATGTTCCCTCAGGTCCCTGTGAGGGGGTCAATATGAAGTGGAAATATCAAAGCTTTTGACTGGAGACATGGGTCATTAAAAGCGCTTGACTTAATGTATTGTGTCGAGAATCAAAATGGAGGTTGATTTGTTAAAGAACAAGTTAAACAAGCGGCCGGACAGTACCATGCTTATATATGGGATGTATACAAATGTTGGCAAAAGATTAAGACATTACTTTTTTAATATAGTGTACAATCCATGACATGAGTTGCATCTTAATTCTGTGACCTAAAAGTAGCAATATATTACCAAAAGTGAAATGATAATTACATTACATTGCATTTAGCTGAGGCTTTTCTCCAAAGCGACTTACAATAAGTGCATTCGACCAGGAAGACACAACCTTGAAGAAAACAGAATCATAAAGTACATCAGGTTTCATAGAGCCAAACATTTCAAGTGCTACTCAACTGGCTTTAGAGAAGCCAGTCCTTTTATTAGTATATAAGTGCTTTGTTAGTAATTCTATCGCTCGAGGTGGAGTCGAAAGAGATGAGTTTTCAGTCTGCCCCGGAAGATGTGCAGGCTTTCTGCTGTCCTGATGTCAATGGGGAGCTCATTCCACCATTTTGGAGCCAGGATAGCAAACCCACGTGTTTCTGCTGATGGGAACTTGGGTCCACCTCGCAGCGAGGGTGCACCGAGTCGTTTGGCTGATGCAGAGCGTAGTGCACGCGCTGGGGTGTACAGTTTAACCATGTCCTGGATGTAGGAAGGGCCAGATCCATTCACAGCATGGTATGCAAGTACCAGTTCAATTAAAAAGTCTCTCGTAATGTAGTGTGTTATAAGAAGTGCTTGGTTTTAAACGTTGATGCTTTCTTGGTACGAACTCAGATCTTGTTCTTAAGAAAAGTAGTAATAACACGGTGTAGAAAATACTCTGATTCTGTCCTGCAATTGCTTTTTGACTTACTACTGCTGAGAAATGTCATCAAAATACACTTTAAGTACCACAACTCTAAATATTTGCTGAGCAGAAGGGCCCATTTCCTAATGAATGTTTACTATCACTGGATTGTATTTGGTGATGTATAATTTTGCAGCTGGTTTTATACTGCCATGTATTCTGATTTATATTTTTTGTTAATATTAGTGTGTTGCCGGGAGCATATAAGGATTTATCCAAGATGTGGAAGATGTTAAAAATGTTTAAAACATAAAGATAAAAAGGTTTAAAAAGTTATTGTTTAATGTTTTAAGGAGGTGACGCTACTCAGCCAATCAAATGGGTGCAGTCAGTGAGTCTGCACGATAGATTCAAACTCAAACACACAAAGAGAAAGCTAGACACCGAAAACAGAGCATTTAATGACATTTTCTCTTACTGGACCTCTTTGAGGTGACCTATCATGCAAAATGCACTTTTGTACGTCTTGTATACATGACCATGTCCCCGGTGTGTCAGGGAACTCACCAAGTGTCAGAAAACACAACCCTCTCTCTTGTCCTCCATACCCAAATCTCTAAAAACGGGGCTGCAACGGATCTGATACAGACTGATCCAGATTTGAAATGTTCTGACGTCACAGAAGTGGTTCTCCGCTTAGTGGTCAACTCTCCACCTATCAGGGGAATGTGGGGTTGGGCCACGGCCGGCCATTGCTGCTCGAAAGCGCTGGAGACGCTGTAGTACATATGCCAGGCCTGTAAGTGGCGCTGTAGTCTGCCACAAAAGCAGCGAAGAAGACTTCCCGCGCATGGTTGCCATGGTTGCCCTTCTGTTTATTCTCCGCTGTGGCTCTTCAAGCGTTTGCTCCTGTAATTCATTGCAATCCCTCCCCGTCGAGGCAAGCACTGTAATCTCTCCGGTAGTCCACCAGCAGATGACAAACACCCACCTCTCCGCTTCTTACAAGGAACGAGGGGACCGTGCGGCAGAGTTTCAGTTCGATTTTCTTCCGCCGGTCAAGATGTCCGTTAAAGTTTAAATCTTCCGGACAAAATTGGAAAAGTGCCGGTCAAAGGTCTTCTTTGTTATTTATTGAGCTTTAAAACAAATGAATAACGACTCTATATAATCATATATTAGAATAAAACACGGAGGACGGAGATCTTTTTCTCCCCCTCTTCTGACAGCCCAGCAGCTGATCTCAAAGCACGCTCCCCTCTCCCACAGGGGGGCGTGGTCAGCTGCAGCTCACAGAATCAGCCCCTGCAAAAACAGGGCTGGAAAGAGCAAATAGAGCGAAATGAGGCATGGCTAAAATGCAAAAAACTATATTTATATACTTTATATAGGTATGGCCCAACAATACATTGTTCAAATATAGCATGATAGGTCACCTTTAAATACCTCAAAATTGTTCTTAAGTACAGTGAGTAAATGTACTTTCTATAACTGTATATGCATTACTGATATAACCAATATAAACTGAAGCGCATGGTGAAAGGTGAGGGTGGCGTTCGGGAAGGATGTTGTTTTGTTTGCCAGCTGGCTTTTTTCCATCCGTACACCCACAATATTTTGTTTTCGTGTCTGGTAAAGTGCCACCTTAAGGGATTCTAAATGAAATGTTGTTTCAGGTTGAGGGTTGTTCATAAATCTGCGCTGCTGAGAACAAATGGTTCAGCAGGAAGCCGTAAATCACCTCTGCTGTTGCATAAACCTGATGGGTGTGCCATCCCTTTTAAAAAGAGTTGCTCCCATGGGATTTGATTCCCATATTCCATCACAGCTCCTAATTAAACTGTGACTTATTGTTGTTGAATTATCTTTTATCCTTTCACAGCCATCCTGTACACTTCCTGCATCCTGGTGGGCATTTTCATTAACAGCAGCGTGCCAATATTCTTCGAGCTCTTCATCGAGACTGTGTACCCGGTCCCTGAAGGCATCACCTGCGGACTGGTCACCTTCCTCGGGAACCTGGTCACCGGCCTGCTGCTCTTCTTCCTCACCTTTTACTGTACAGGTAAGAAAACAAGACTCCCTGTTGCTGTAGTGTTTAACATATGTAAATATCTAAAGGGCATCTACTTATTTTTAGGATGCATGGTCACCATTTTCATCCAAAAAATACAATAAATGCAGGACGAAAAAGACAAAGACAGTATGAAGTAACAGTTATTGGTACACATATATATTTCAGATACTTATAGTTACAGTTTTTACACTCTAAGGCAGGGGTGGCCAACCAGTCAGAGGTTAAGAGCCACATTTTTTCTATGTTACTGCAAAGAGCCACATCAAACACACAGTCACTGATACCGCTTGTTTCAGTTTTTTGTTTTCTGGAGACAAGATTTCAACCACGTCACTGATGCATTTTTGTGGCATTGGGATATATATTTTAAATCCTCTGGAGCAGAGAGAGGAGCTGTGGATTATTGTTATTGATTAATGCATCAGTGTTTAGTTTATTTAATAAAAGAGCACATGTTCAATGTGTAAAGTGACAGTAGTTATAGATTATTTGCAATTTGGTGCTATATATTTTTTTTTTAAATACCTTGAATTTCAGGGGGGGTCGCGGGGCACCGTTGGCGGGACGCAGCGCCCCTCCAAGACAATGGTAGGGGAAACACTGGATAGTGTTTAATCAACGATAGGTTTCCCCCCCCCCCCCCCCCCTCAAAGGTGATTGGCTCTTGGGCCACATCAAACATTAGACGCGCTGTCATCCTCTCATACTGACACCTGACACCACACATACACACGTAGGGAGAGCCGGGACGAAAGTAACACGGGGCGAAAGTAACGGAGCGATTTTATCCGAGCCCAAATAACTTTGACCGGCCAAATTACGTCAGAACAGACCTACTAAATATCAGGTTTAACTGTCAGGAGTAGCTAGTGTTGTCACATACCAACATTTTGGTTTAGATACCAAGTCAAGAATTGCGATTTCGATACTTTTCTTAAAATAGGTCTTAAATGTAATTATTGTGCTTTATTTCACACCAGAACCATAACACAAACTTTTAAACAATGAGAACAATAAATAAAATAAATGACAAGAATTCATATTAAATAAAATTAATACATGTCTGACAGACAGGCCTCGTGGTGTCCGTAGGCTTGCCCTCACTGTCAGAGATAGAGCTCAAATACATCCAAATTTCGCTTCTGGAGTCTTTTTTGTCAACAAGCCGAGGCGCAGCGGCAGTTGCACTCCCACTTGCAGCCATGCTTCTTGTTTTCTCACATGCTCTGGCAGCTAGCGCGTGCACGAGAGAAGGGCGGGACTTAGAGCGTGCTTGAGAGGGGCGGGACTGCAGGCACGGCTGTAGTGCAGGGAGTGGAAGCAGAGCGCTGAACACACACGGCTCTTAGTAAAACGGCGCTTTCTCACCGGAGTACTTTCCCCCGTCATTCTTAAAGTACCGATACTAATGAAACGGAGGAATCGTAACGTTTTTAACGGCAGGGTATTGCGGTACCTTTCAAGTATCGGTACACCGTGCAACACTTGTCAGGAGTCAGTGTCTCTCCCCCAAACTCACACAATTCGATATGAACTGAAGAGCCGCATGAAACTAGGCAAAGAGCCGCATGCGGCTCGAGAGCCGCGGGTTGGCCACCCCTGCTCTAAGGGGTCCGACTAGAATGACAAATAACGTTAGTTCCGCCTATTCTGTCAGCCAAGTAATCGTTTCATCATAAACTTTTCATTTTCAGGGGGGTCCAAAGTCAGTGTTACGGGGCACTGCCCCCCCCCCCCCCCCCACACACGAACCGCCCCTGAAATGGTGGGGGTCCAGGCATACTTGCCAACCCTCCCGATTTTCGCGGGAGACTCCCGATTTCATTGCCCTCTCCCGGTTTCCTCCCGGGGTCACATTTCTCCTGCATTTCTCCCGATTTCTGACCACATCAGATTGACTCAGGACAGTTTCCACTCAGACTTTAATACAGCTACACCATTGTTTGGTTTCCATGGTAGCGTGTCTCTTCAGTAGCGCGCGCAACTGAAAGTCTGAGAGGGTGAGGAAGAAAGTCGCAGAAAACAGAACAATCGACTACTCGACCCTCTGCTCACTCCTTTCCTGATACAGGTCCAGCCCACACACATGCTCCATCAAGGATGGTGCTACAGGCCGCGAGGCAGTGCACTTACAACTACAATAAGCATGTTAATGTTAATCTAATACAGCTCCGGCGATCCCCCCCCGCGGTGGTTTTGAAATGCTCCCGATTTCTGAGGTCTCAAGGTTGGCAAGTATGGGTCCAGGTTCCATCAATTGATAATCAGAATGCTATTGAGAAACAGGTTTATTGCCAGGTAGGTTAACACATACGAGGAATTTGACTTGGTGGTGTGGTGCATACATTCAAATAAAACATAAAAATGTAAACACAGATAGAAAACTATTTGAAGAAACTATAATGAAAAAATATATATATCAAATATAAAAAAATATAGCAGTATTTATATTGAAATAGAATTGGAATAAAATAAGTACAGTAATAAAAAACAAGGTATTTTGTACATTGTGTGCATTAATTATTATAATAATAAGAAGAAAAAAAAATCAATAATAATTGTAACAAACCGAAAATGATAGAATAAAACATTACATATTTACAGCACTTTTTTTTCATATTTTATTTTAAACATACAATTATTGTGTTATTATGGCCTTTTTTGACCTAAGTTGATCCAAACTGATTTACCCAGCCTCCCAAAACCCACAGGCTCCATTATTTTTTGTGTGTGTGTGTGTGTGTGTGTGTGTGTACTCAGGACTGTATTTTGCTCCGCTGTGATCTTTGCCCGCCTGTCTTCAGTTGCATTAACCTTTGCCGTGAGTTAGGCCCCAATCAGACACACTCCGTCTGTTTGCTTCAGTAAATAAGAGATATACTTTCTCAGCCGTTCATAAATATTCATGAGCGTCCTTCTGAATGCTACCAGTCTCCTGAAAGCTGCTCTATCTTGATCCGGTATCCTAGTTATTCCTGTCAGTGCAGGTGGATATTTCCATTGTCTGAAATAAACAGCCGTTGGGCTCAAAGGCCCTCGGGGCTCACTAGTAGAAATGACAGCCAGCATGTCCTAATGAAATGTCTCAAACAATTGAATGACATGCATCCAAAAATACATCCATATTGACACTGCAACGTACGGTTATTTTCACCCTCTGTCTGAAACAAGCTCTGATTGGTTAGCTGGCCTGTTTATATCAAACCTTTTTTGTTGTGTGAAAATAAATGTGGTGATTTCTTCAACTTAACCAATGGCCATTCTGTTAGCTCTTTAGTTTTTTTAACTGCCCACCTTTGAAATATGCCAGCTCTGTTGTGATTGGTCAACCGCTTAGAGAGGTCCCGCCCCTCTCATGTGTTGGAGAGCTAGCCAATAGAGACGAAAGTATAACATACTTAAGTGCAATACTCTGTTAATTACTTAACTCATATGCACTAGCTTTTAACGCCATTGTTCTTAACTATTATTCCCCCCTGTATTTGGTTAACGGTCGTCTGTGCTACTGCCGTGTTTTTATTATTGTTTGTCTGTTGTCGTTTACTGTGCACTTGTGACAGGGTAACTCCAAATCTCGTTGTATATTTTTATACAATGACGATAAAGGCTTTGTATTCTATACTGATGTCAGGGAACACAGGGATGTTAGCCTTTGCAGACCATTTACATGCACTAAAACCTATATAACACACTACAGGAAAGGGAACACCCCAACAATTATAATAGCCCACCTTTAAAAACCAAAGCAGATGCAGGTATGACTGAATAAGTTTAACAAGGGGAGAGTGAAGCTGGAGGGCTGTTGAGTGGAGGACTGTAATTGAGTTATAGAACAGTAGGGGTGGTTAGGGCACAACTACTCTGAGCAGCGAGTCGATTCCCAGCTGTCCCAGTGTGAGCCCACCCACTCTCTTTACCCACAGTACCCCACAGTTCCTGTCTCTCCATCACTATCAAATAAAGGCATAAGGACAGTAGCAGTGGGATAACTCAAACTGTCCAAAAATGTGATCCAGATGACAAGCAATGTATTTTTAAATCCCTGAGCCGATGGTATGTCAGAGTCGTGATAAATCATAGATTAGACAGAGATATATGCCAGGTGTGGATAGACAGAGCTTAATGTAGATACACACACACACACACACACACACACACACACACACACACACACACACACACACAGTCATAAAGAATACATGATGTATCCTCCGCTGACAAATCTCCCTCAGACTGCTTGGTATGTGTGTGTGTGTGTGTGTGTGTTTGCATCTGAATGTGTGTGTGTGTTTGCATCTGAATGTGTGCATGTGTGTGTGTTTGCATCTGAATGTGTGTTTGCACTTTGTGTTCCTGTGTGGGTGCACAGTTGTGTTTGAGCGTCAACACAGATGTGTGTGTGGGCGAAGCAAAGTGTGTGTGATGTGCTGAGATGCATCCTGACAGTTCCCTGTGACAGAGAAGATCAAGCTGAGACGACGGAGGCTGTTGCTGCTCTTTCCTTCACTTCCCCCCTCAAGTCGTCTCAGAGAGCACGATGCATCCAAGCTTTCCGTCACAGAGTTCAATCTGCTGCAGGCGATGAGATGAGTGTGTAGAAACTCTACCTGCAATACCTGCAGCAACTAGAGTAGAGAATCTGCACCAAGTTGTTGAATCTGCTTGTTCAACCCACAGTGTTAGAGCTGTTGGAGCAGAAGACTCACGTAGACATCATAATGTGAGGTTCAGTAACTTTGACATTATAATAGCAAGATATATAGTATTTAAGGATTTGCCTGTTATTTCTTTTTGTCAGAAGATTCCATAAAACAACCCTGTCTCCTAAAAACTACGTTCCCACAGAACTAAACTGCATTCTCAATTACGTTTAGCTAGAAACGTATTTTCTCCCACGTTACGTTCGTTATGAACGTATCTCAAATACGTTTATTTCTACATTTCTCTTTAGAGGAAGTAGTACAGTTTTGAATAGTCTGCCGTGGTTTCGTTCTTTTTCAAAGAGCTTGACGCTCGGCGTAACCTTGGCGCACTGCCACTGCAACATCCAATCCCAGAGCTTGAAGATTAATCACGGGGTTTGTCAACGGGACTGTAGTCCAAACGATAGCTGGGGATTATGGGTAGTGTAGTACTGAATTTTTTTCGGATAAAATATTTCTGTTACTGTCCTTTCTTCTTAGAGGAAGTACAGAAACACGTAACTCTGGATTTGTTTAATGTTTGAGGTGCAATAAACGACACAGCAGCTTTTTGGCATGTTAAACTATTATGTTCTGCCTCGCTCATGAGAGGAACAGCTGGTGAAATTACAGCCTCGCCTACTGATTTCAAATGCGTGCTCTAAAATGATATTTATAAATGACTATTATCATATTATAAGCAAGACAATAAATGGCAAAGAAATGTAGAAAATAAACGTATTTGAGAAACGTTCATAAGAAACGTAACGTGGGAGAAAATACGTTTCTAGCTAAAGGTAATTGAGAATGCAGTTTAGTTCTGTGGGAACGTAATGTTTAGGAGACAGGGTTGCATAAAATGACCCAAAACCAACGGTGTTAAACTGTCTCGCAGCGCTTTCCATCTGTGTGTCTCAGTTTCAGCCCAATTACTGACAGGTTTAGCCCTTGTGTACACCCTTGGGTTTTTAAGTATTTTGTGAATATTACAAATATCTCTGATTATACATATACACACATGCTTTTTTTTTGTTGACAAATGTAGTGATTTCTTCAACGTAACCAATGGCCATTCGATTAGCTCTTTAGTTGTTTTAACTGCCCACGTTTGAAGTATGCCGGCTCTGTTGTGATTGGTCAACCGCTTAGAGAGGTCCCGCCCCTTAGCCTATCACGTACAATGTGTTGAGCACTAGCCAATAGTGTGTTACATAGTGATGTTGTTATGTTCTGGAAGTAAACAAAGGAGTCCAATGGAGACGTGTCAGGCATCATTCAAGCATGATAGGGCCTCTTTAAACTATAGTCAATATAGTGTATTTTTTTTAATTCAAATTAAAGCAGTGTCCCGCCATGTTTGAATCCACCATATAGACGTGATTTGAAGTGTCCAGTTCGATGTGTTGGGAATGAAGCTGGAGGGGTGTGTTGCGTGGATTTGTTGTATTCAGTTGTAGTGTTCAGTGGAACGGACAGACAGTAGCTGAGGGATAACTCTAACTGTTAGAGAAATTGTGATCCAGATGACAGGCGATGTCAGCAGGGTGATCATTCATAGATAAGACAGAAATATATACCAGATGTAGATGGAAGAACTGCAGGTGGAAACACACACACACACACACACACTCAGGAAGAAATCCCTCAGGATTATCAAAGACCCCCAGCCACAAACTGTTCAGTCTGCTGCCGTCTGGTAGGCGTTACCGCAGCATCCTGACAAGAACAACCAGATTCAGAGACAGCTTCACCCCGCAGGCAATAAGACTGCTAAACAGCTGAACTGCTGAAACAATTTCAAAACATTCATATAAATCTGCCACTGTACTTAGTAATTATGTATCTATTATCTAATACGTCATTCCAATAACTTGTATATAGACTCGTATTACACTATTCCACTTTTCCACACATTTTTCTTTTTGTCCATCCATCTATCCATCTTCTTCCGCTTATCCGTGGTCGGGTCTCGGGGGTATCAGTTCCAGCAGAGAGCCCCAAACGTTCCTTTCCCCTCATCAAGCAGCTCTGACTGGGGGGTCCCAAGGCGCTCCCAGGCCAGCGAAGAGATATAATCCCTCCACCTGGTCCTAGGTCTACCCCTTGGTCTCTTCCCAGCTGGGCGTGCCTGGAACACCTCCCTAGGGAGGCGCCCAGGTGGCATCCTAACTAGGTGCCCGAACCACCTCAACTGGCTCCTTTCGACGCGAAGGAGGAGCGGCTCAACTCCGAGTCCCTCCCGGATGACCGAACTTCTCACCTTATCCCTAAGGGAGACACCAGCCACCCTGCGGAGAAAACCCATCTCGGCCGCTTGTATCCGCGATCTCGTTCTTTTGGTCATGACCCATCCTTCAGGACCAGAGGTGAGGGTAGGAACGGCCCGGTAGACAGAGAGCTTTGCCTTCTGGCTCAGCTCTATTTTTGTCACAACGGTGCGGTAAAGCGACTGCAGTACCGCTCCCGCTGCTCCGATTCTCCGGCCCATCTCACGCTCCATTGTTCCCTCACTCGAGAACAATGGAGCGTGAGATGGGCTTTTTTTGTATTACTTTAATATAGTATATTTTAACATTGGTTAATATTGTCTGCTTATCCGTATTATTGTGTTGCATTGTTGGAGAAGCATGTGACCTAAGATTTACAACGACATAATTACTCTGTAGCTATACAATACAATACAATACAACTTTATTTATAAAGCACTTTAAACCTCCAGACCAAAGTGCTGTACAGGCAAATAGATAAAACAAAGCATACAAAGAAGTAACACAGCTCAGCTCATGTTAGTTTGATTCAATTGCATTGAAGATGAAAACAACTGATCGTAACAGAGTATCATTTTTTGCCCAAGGTTTCTGCTATTCCCCAGAACAGCTGGGCTCTTTATTTTTAACCAACATTACTCAAACAGGTGTAAGTAGAGCATTTGTCTCGGACTGTTGTCAGAGGCAGATTTATATACATTTGGTGTTGTAGTGAGTATGTCAAGCTGAATTGATTACAGTGCGCATTCCTACTGAAATACATCAGACTTCAGGCACTCAGACAATATCTGTTGGTTGGATTAATTAATTGTTGTCTCGCTTTTCATGGTATCAAATATAGTCCCCCTTATTGTTCTAATGTTGTCTTTTCTAGCTCGTCGGGGCTAGCTTAATTGACCGTTCTCTATTCAATGAACAGTAAATGGTGGTGTTAGGAGGGTGAATCGTACCCTGACTCCTTATGTCGAAGTGGCCTCGGGCAAAACACTGAACTCAAGTCGACAAATAGACGGCAGCTCGGTGTGTGTGAATGTGTGTGTGCATTGGAGGAAATTGTGTAAAAGGATGTAGAAAGGTGCATTTATAAAATAAGTAAATACACAATGATATTTTTAAATTGGCAAATACTAGATCATTTTTAATTTACAGTCGAAATTGAGTTGCAATCGAGTTTTTTCATCTGTAAAAAATCCCGCTTAGTTCATAGATGTTGTATTCTAATCTTGTTTTCATTGGACTGTAATACTTTATAAACGGTATCAATTAATTATTCAGTGGTGGATAGTCATGAAGTACATTTACAATTTTTCATTACTGTAACTCCCTCTCTCTGGTCCCATAATGGATGTAGCAAATATAATGCAGACTTTAAAACTGATGAATTTGGCGTCTTCTCAAATCCCTCCCACCTCCCTGGCCTTTTCTTTTTTTAAAGGTTTCCAGTTCATTCTTAAGAGTGTTTTCCTTTTGGCTGCCCGCTTGCCTTCTTATGAATACTTATGGCGAGTGGAGAGGCGTTTATGAATTTACCTGCTTGTCTATTTGAATATCCATGAGAGGCCGGTCTTGGTTCAGTGCGCTCTACAAGCCTCTCGACTCTGTTGTCCTGCCTCTGAAATCTCCAAACTCTCTGAACCATGTGACTCAGAAACATGAATGGAGCCGCTCTTTTTCGATTTCATCTGCTGTGTGTCATTTAGCGCGGTGCATCGGGCAGAATACAAAGCAGCAGAGAGGTATTGTGGAGCCTCAAAGGTTTTGTAGAGGAGGAGGAGGAGGAAGATAGGGAGGGTGTTCAGCTGTGAGTTGTTAGAGCCTCCTGCATGTGGGGAATTATTCAGCTCAGAGAAATAATTGCCACGTTTCTTTATTCCTCTCTGCTAAACTTTGCATTCTCGTCAGAAGTGAAAATGCCTTTGCAGAGCAACTTTTTTCTACCCCCTGTTAAGAGTGTGGAGGTGTTTAGAAACAAACAGCCTCTCTTTGTAGAGCTATGTCTCTCCGGAGAGAATAAAAAGCCTTTTCTTCCTTTGCTGTTTTTCTTTTTTAGAGACATTTTTGAATCATGAGTGAGAAGCAACACATCAACTCTTCTTGTTACTTCTTTGGTCATCAGGAACCAAATGGCCACTCGAATGGCGCATTTCCACTGCAGGGCCTCGCACTTGTTAGGCCTTGGTAGACCAGGATCACTTTATGCTGTGTTTCCATTACAGTTTAGTAGCTGGAGCAGTAACTATAGTAACGCAGTGTAGGCGGAGCCGTGACGTCATCTTCAATGAGAACCACAAAAACAACACAGCCGTTAGCTCTTAGCACTCAGAGCTCACAGCTCCTCATATCTGTTCAGACACTAGACAAAAGTTAAACCACAGACTGCCTGTGTCATGGAGAATACAGTCGCTGCTTTATTTATGTCTGTAGGCCGTTGCTGTGAGTGTGGACGGTCGGAGCATATATAACGTTAGCTTAGCCGATCTCCATTCAGAAAACACGCATTCTAAAAGGGTTGTTCGCCTGCCGTCTGTCTGCAGACTCAAAGCATTAATTCATGGTTTTTACTAACCGGTATCAGTATGTTGTTACTTCGGCATCATTTAGAAACGTGTATTACAATTTAATCACGGTCAAATGTGTTCATCTTGTTGTAGTTGCCAGCGATTCTCTCGCTAGTTTAGCATACTCAGCCCGACTCAGCCCGGTTATTGGCCCTGAAAGAACCTCGATTTTGGGGAGCCAGAAAACCCGCTAGCCGGAACTACGCCAAGTGGAAACGCAACCAGAAACGGGCCATACACACACACACACACACACACACATACACACACACACACACACACACACACACACACACACACACACACACACACACACACACACACACACACACACTAGACACCAAATATATATAATATATTGTGTAAAACTGCATTAACATGACAAGTGTTAAAATGGCTTTGCACTGAAGTTGCGTTTCTATGGAGAGAGTGGTGCATTTCTGCATTTCGTTGTGCAATGACAATAAAGTTAAATATATTATATATATACCGGTATTTAAAAAGTGTCCTTGATCAAGCTCTTCAACAAAAATATGTTTCCTCTTCACAACAAACCATCTAGAGGTGTGCATGCCACACACTTTCTAAGCATACAGTTCATCCTTACACATCTTGGACTGCATACCATCATGGCGTCTCGGCGAACCCTTACATCTGCCATGCTATTTAAAATCACACACTACTACAGCACTTTAAGTTTTGTAAAGAATGATTTTCCCCGCGTTATTAGACCTTCTCTATTAAAGCAGCTTTGGTGATGGATGATGTCTTTCTTTACACAAAGCTTATCTTAGTATCTTGAGGTGTGACGGCAGTCTTCTCAGAGACCGACCCACATTCATTACAACGCTGCATTGACCTCAATTAGGAGCGATTTAGGCCATAAGACGCCTGTCGGCCCGCGTCTCTGTCTTCATCTGCAGCTCTGTGTGTGCTGGGGCTGGCAGCCGCAGCGAGGGGCTGTTAATATGATGAACTGCTAATATGATGAAGTGTCCGGTGTCACTCTGACGTCCTCTGATCACGTGTATACAGTCTCTGTGTGGACCCAGTGATCAATGGATTTGTTATGAATGGCTGATGGACAATTGTTATGGTTCAGTTTACAAATGCACCATGGTTGTTGACGATAAGTAAAAGCTTGTGGATTCAATCGCTCGATGTTCTCCCCCAACTTGCCTAGCATAGCATAAATACTATCTGCATAATATATGATCTGAATATTTCTTATCTGTTTGATTTCCAACTTATTTTTGATGATTTACAGCAACAGTTGTTTTAGTTAGATATGTATGGTTAGAGTGCAGAATATGGAAAATCAGCTTTTTTTTAAGCTTAGAAAGCAACTTGTTTATTAATAGCGTTCGCCAAGGAATTACGATTTAGGGTCCGTTTGTTGGTTTGTTTTTGTGTGCCAGATTATGAAAAAGCAACTGTCCTGATGTGTGTGGAAACGTGAAGCATGGGCCAAGGAAGAACACATTACATTTATATAGGAATCATAAAGACATTTTATTTTTTAAGGATATTTAACATTTTGATACTGGCCATTTGTTCTGCATTCACGTGGCGTCGTAAAAGTGTGTTAACGACTGAGAAATAACATGGAAACAGCTAACCAGGGACGGAGTGGCGCAGTGGGCTGTGTGTTGATCATCAGATCAAGGGGGCGTTGGGGAACTCCAGTTCGAAACCCCCCCCCGCCGCCACTGCGTCAGGCCGTTGTTTCCTTGGGCAAGACACTTCATCCGAATATACTGTCCACAGTACATCACCGTTACATGTATGATATGTGTGTAATGTGTGCTTGTGAAGCGCCTTGATGACTTCGAGGTGTGAAGAGTGGCGCAGTGGGCTGTGCGTTGATTATCAGATCAAGGGGCCGTTGGGGGACACTAGTTTGAAACCCGCCGCCGCTGCATCTGTAAAGCCGTTGAGTCCTTGGGCTAGACACTTCACCTGAATTTGCTCCTGTGGGTATTGTCCACAGTACATGACCGTAACTTGTTTGCAGCGTCCATCTTGTTTCCATGCTATGACTTTAACCTCATGAACACACTAAAGCTGGAAAAACCCCTTTCAAACTCTGGACCATCTTGGAGCATGCAAATGACGCCATCGTCAGCACCAATCTGCAAAAGAAAAATAAGTAATAATAAAAGTCTTACTTTTATCAATCCACCTCTTATTAATCAGCCATTAATAAAGTGCTTAAGCAATTAGTGTGAACCCTAATCATTACATTAATTAAGTAACCGCTCAAGCCAGATATATCTGCCCTTTAAGAGTGATCATTAGAATCCAATCCTGTAATCACATGTAAGGCAGAGTGGTGAACTGAGTGGCCTCCAGAAATCAGAGAAGAGTGACTTCTCTCTTTAATCTCATTTGCTTCTCCCTTCATCTCAGTCCGCTCAAACTTCAACTGTTCCCTCCAAACTTCGCTCCAATCGTGTCCCTCAAAAATCAGAAGGAGAGCAATTCCACCGCCCGTCCATTTTTATCACATCAGCTGATTGAATTACTAAAATTACCCAGCATTCGTTTGAAGCGACCCAGGCTGTGTTCTCCATGTGTTTGCACGTGAGAGAGTGAGACGGAGAGAGAAGATGGCGGGTCAGATAAACACAACTCAATTAAACCTGCTGTCCGGCTGCATCTCTGCTGATTAATGAGGCTCCTTCAACACCTCCCTCTCCTCTGCACCTCCCCTTCTGCCTCCATTCATCCAAGTCTCTCATCTTCACACCTCTCACCCTTCATTCCTTCAAGCAGCGAAGGATCAAGCACAAAGGCTTCTTGCCAAACCTCTTCATTTACAATCCGAGCAGCAATCTCTTCATGCATTGATCAGGAACAATCTTCAGGCCTGGGTTGGCTAATTGAGATTGGTGGAGCCGGTGTGAGTTGAGACACATCTGGTACAAACACTCATTACTGCCGATGTCAATCAAACAATCAAATGTAATGTTTAATTTAAAGGTGACCTATCGTGCAAAATGCACTTTTCTACATCAATGTGTCCCCGGTGTGTCGGGGAACTCAATAAACCCTCTCTCTTTTCCTCCGTACCCAAATCTCTAAAAACGGGGAACAACGGAGCTGATCCAGATTTGCGTCCGATATGACGTAATATCTGAAATGTGGACCCACGGCCCAATCAGAAAGTTGCTATCAGAAACAATGCCCGACTGTTTTGGACGTAATATGGACGATGTTTACATTAGCATCGCTAACACTCAGAGCTAACCTGTACTGGAGAGCATGTGTGTGAAGAAGCAGGAAGTAAAAAAAGTCGCCTTGTGTTAAACCCACAAGAGAGAAAGCCTTTGAGCTCCAGACTGTTTCAGAAATAATCCTTGATGTGGTTTTGAATGCTGTTTAATCACGGCAGCATTTATTTTAAAGCGTTATGCCCAGAATCAGCACTTTAGTAACAGGGCTGAAATAGAGGGATACGAGGCTAGAATGGGTTTTCTGTTTGGTATTTTGAGCAAAGCTTCAGAGACATGTTTTTTATATATCTGAGACCTATAATATATGCCTAAAAATAGTATAATAGGAGACCTTTAAGTGTCGGCGATGGCCATAAGTTGTCTGTGTACAAGTCAAAGTCAACTTTATTGTCAATGTTTCAATTTGTGTGTACAGACAGAGAGATCGAAATAGCGTTTCCCTCAATCCCGAATACAAATATGTATAAAATATGTATATCCTATATATACACAATCAACAGACACATTTCTACACATGCACACATTAAGATAAAAACACAAGAATCAATCTATACAAGTATATATTGATACGAATAAAGGTAGTGTAAGTCATGTGTGAATATGCCGTTGTCTTTGTCGTGTACTCTGTAGTATTTATGATGTATTATCTTCTGTTGAACAAAGGTGTACATAGTGCCTGCAGAGTGTTACCACCCGATTCCTCTGAATGCAGTCGGCCTCGTTATCGAGCAGCTGCCGGCTGTCAATGTCCGTCGTGGCTGAGAAGTTTGGCCCTCGCCGCGCACCGTAGATTCTGCTTAACTTCTCTGTCAGGACCCAAACACCTCAGACACCTGCGAGTGCTGCACTGCGAGAGACACTTAATGCATTTGAGAGAAGAAGAAAGCTTATTGATTGGAGTTTGTTTCTGTCCAGAGAGAGATGTCGGTGCAGAGGGAAACACTGGCTGAACAAGAAGAGCTTTCACGATTTCAAAGGTGTTATTGTCATAGGCACATTATTGCGGTGATAACCATTCATATAAATAGGTAGATTAGCGTATTTGTCTGTGTGCTGATGAGTTTAGATGCATCCAGACTCAGCATTACTGCAGCCAGAGAAGCTCTCCTGGGTTTAATGGAGCCTGAACAGAGCTGAGAAAACAGAACAGCTCATTCTGCACCATGCTTTGGTTCCAGAGTAGGTCAATGAAAATGAGGAACACCGATATCATTGAATTATTCAGAATGGCTATGAAAGACGGCTTGTGAGGCGGTGCTTATTTACTACATGGTGTGGCAGGGATTGTTTGTCCGTCAGTCCTATGTGATGCTCATACATTATTCAATGTCTCTTCATAGTAACTCTCATTAGGTTATGGTGGTGCTTCGAGGTCGGTCAGAGGCAGATCTGAAACCCTTTCTCTAAGTTACTGTCCATGAACCTATCCACAATTATTTCACCTGCTGTGGTCGTGTTTCGAAGTCAGTCCCTTTTGTACTGAGGCAGATTTTTTTAAATCTAAGTTATCGTACATACATGCGCATATCTATGATTTCACCGGCTGAATAATTCATTTTGTTCTATATGTCTGTTAACACTACAAAGGATGGGAGCTGAGTCTTATGTTTGATTATTAGATATATTTAGTTTATTTACATAATACTCTGCACTACTATAGCGTGCACTTTAAAGGTATACTGGTATGCTATGCAGGATTTCCCCCAAAAAACCCAATATTGAAATGTTGACCTGCTGAAGTGTTTTTCAGCAGGATTCTGAAACATACCTGCCCTCACGATATATCACAGTCTAGACCAACTCAAGGCCCGGGGGCCAAATCAGGGCCGTGGTGGATTTCATTTCGGCCAGCAGAATAATTTCTAATTCCTATTAGATCTGGCCCGCCGGTATGTTGCACGCACACCTTCACTCCATCCTGAGGGTCTCCTCCGCTCAGAGCCTGAGCCCAAACATTGATGACCTTGCACCCAAGATGAGACGCCAAGTATCTGAGCTAGCATCACAGAGCAGCACACTGAGTTCAAAGGATGCTTCCTTCTGCACTTTCTCTCACGACAACAGGGCATGTTGGGTTTCTCTTTGAGGGGAATAGTTTTTAGAAGCTGCTCTGGAGAAGCTGCAGATAGAGCCATAAGAAATGAGTCTGGAGAAGCTGCAGATAGAGCCGTAAGAAATGACTCTGGAGAAGCTGCAGATAGAGCCGTAAGAAATGAGTCTGGAGAAGCTGCAGATAGAGCCGTAAGAAATGACTCTGGAGAAGCTGCAGATAGAGCCGTAAGAAATGAGTCTGGAGAAGCTGCAGATAGAGCCGTAAGAAATGAGTCTGGAGAAGCTGCAGATAGAGCCGTAAGAAATGAGTCTGGAGAAGCTGCAGATAGAGCCATAAGAAATGAGTCTGGAGAAGCTGCAGATAGAGCCATAAGAAATGAATGCAGCTGATTATTTAATGTTGTTTTTATAGCAATAATTGAAGCTTTGTTAGTTCCAGGTTTAATATGTGCAATAAGTTCATTTCAATAAGTTCTGCAATAAACATTGAACCAGTCCGGCCCTCCACTAGCACCCATTTTTTAATGTTGGCCCACTGTGTGTTTGAGTTTGACTCCCCTGATCTAGACCTTAAGATCTAACCCCACATCTCTCTCTTTCTCCCTCTCCTCCAGACGTGTCGTGGTTGAACTGGTGTCTGACCGGCTCGTGTCTCTTCAGCCTCGTCCTCATCCTCTTCTTCAAGGAGTCGTACGACCGCCTCTACCTGGACGTCTTCGTCTCCGTGTGACACCGCTGAGGACAACAACAAACAAACAAACACTTAAGGACTAAATAATTAATCTTGCACAAAGAGGAGGCGAAGGGAAAGTGGAAACCCCCACACTCTTATTTTAGATTTTAGGACATAAATGTATATTGCTAACAGTGGTGATGGATTGTTTACTCTTTTACGTCTCGATGCCATGTGACTGTTTAACACATCATTACCTGTTTTGTTTGTTTCTCAGTTTGTGTGTAAACAAACGGATTAATGTTGCTAACCAGGCGCAGCACGCCGGACTGTTAGAGGCCGTTGTTTACACATCGTGTCATATTTCTTTCATCGTGTTTTCGAGCCACTTGACGCTGACAAACACAACAAGCTTCTGACTCCAGATCAGCATCGAGTGTCGACCCCTAACGAGGAAGTAAAGCTTCATCAGCCAATCAGCAGGCCTGGATTTGTGCTGAGTCGGGGCTAAACGGGCGCCCTCCTGCTGTGTTAGTGCTGCTCCAAACCTCTGACTGTCATTGAGAGGCAGGTACTTGTATCATGTTGTATGGCCCTCTCTAGATGAATATTATGCAAAAATGATTTACCAAATTCATGACTGGTTGCTGGCCAAGGAAAGGAGAAATATTCTGAACTGATTATTTATGAATAATCGTGTCAATTTGTGGGGAGATTTGCTTTTAAATCTAATTTTTTTACGGTCTTTTTAAACGGTTTACTTGCCAGTATTTATTGGAAATGTCTCAACACTAACACAGTCGCTGAAACTGGATGTTTGGTGACGATTTAATCATAAAGGAAATCACTTTATTAAACAGGCGTGAGGATTACGTGGTAATTGCCGAGCTGCTGCTCCTCCTCCTCCAAAGCACCAAGTCTCCGATGAGAGTCGACGGACGGCGAAACCTGAAGGGAGAAAGGAAGTCGCTTTTTTCTTGGATTCCTCGACTGACAAAACTGGAGCTGTGACAAAAACCAGTTCCAGACGGAAACACATGAAGGCGAATTCAAAACGGACTCTCGAACATGTCCATAGTCTGTCTTTGTCTCGTTCAGCAGCTATAGGACGTGTTTGCCGTGTGTCCCTCGGGGTCCTTAACGTCTTCCCTGGTGCTTGTTTTCTATTTTTTACTCTCCTTGTACAGAAAAAGGTTGTCTTTGTACCTTTTTTGACGTGTTGCCTTAATTGCCTAGTGCTGTGCGTTCAGCCCCCCCTCTCTCTACCACACTGTGACTCTTTTATCTGTATATATTGTTAAAGGTCATGTACTTGTGTCCTGCAGCACTCTCTCTGTGGTTATAAATGTCCTTGTTCTGTGAAAAAGAACAAATGTGACTGTTGAATATTTCCAGCACCTTATTAAAATAAACATTTTAAGATTAACGCTGCTGTGGTTCTCTTTGTGTCGAAGGTTATCGAGGCGATTCGGAGCAATCTGAATTCTATACCCTCCTTTAACTTGTCTTTCTTAGCTATTCTTACACCTTTTACAAGTCCATTAGAGCCTTTTATTTGCCTTTCAATAAGAGGAACTAACTCTAATCTTTGCTCAAAGTTGTATCATGCATTATTCAACAGATGAAGCTCAGCGTAAGTTCAACCAGGAAGACCGTCTTTACTCATTACTTTACTATTCCCACGTAACTACTCTCTCCTCTCAATAAGTGATCGGGGCGTCACTCTCCAGCTTAACCAATCACTTCGCTCTATTCCCAAGAGCCTATCACAGCGCTCTGCCAAACCCTTTAAATCTGCTCTCCCCCCTCTGACAGCTGTCATTTCAGGTGACTCTACACAACCCTCCTCCCCCCCTTTTCACCTCCTATCCCTCTGAATCCAGGGTCAAGCTAAACCGCTCCTCTTCAGACCAACTATCCATTCACCACCACCAGGGTCTACTCTAGACCCCAGGGGGGTTTCATCGGATCGGTTCTCCCCTCCCGAATGATACTTCCTGCACAACGGGGCCTAATCGCCAACATCACCATTACATTCATTTGTGTATCTCTGCATCTATGTGTTCTTACATTAAAACCTGAAGTGTGCAGAGGAGAGTCGTAAACACTGAAAAATCATCCGTTGTGTTAAATACAGAGTTCACAAAATAGAGAATGTTTCACCGTCCTTTATAAGACTGCCGCACTTGCAACATTTCCCATAATGCAATACATATCATCTTACCGGTAAACTTGATGCCGTCATCTTCTGAGCTCCTCTAGAGACACAGAAGACGTCATGGGGCTGATGTTACAGGATGAGTAACACTAACTATCACTAACACTAACTATCTGCATTAGTCTTTATTTTGGCCCCATCAACATTACTTACTGTATTTCCCCAAGTTATTGTGACTGAAATGTGAGGATAACTTGATGGTCTTTCGTGCAAAATCACTACAAAGGTCCAAGAAACAAATGATTATTTAAATATATTTGATAATGATATGGCAAGGCAACGTGATTGATGGTTTAAAAATGTTTAATTCGATGTAAAATCATGAATAATCGTGATTGCAAACTCATTAAAATGATCACAATTAGTTACCCAAGCATTCATCTCTCTTCCCATTATCACTGCAGAGCTCCTCCTGTAAGGCTCGATGCATGCTATTGCTAACGATAGCTCAGCCTGCTTTGTGTTCTAGGCATAGCCTGTATATATAAAGGTACTATGGCTACTTCCTAATGCCCCGAAGCGGCCCCTCCTTCCTGCCCTGCAGTTTAACTCCTGTCCTCTTCATCCTCATCACCTCACCTTCACACCTTTCACTCCTGCAGCCTCCGCCAGCATCCCCTCTCTGTCAGATCGTCTGCTTCTTATTCTGCCTGCCACCTCGATGCTCTGCCCCCGATCACTTTGATTTTGTATCCGCCGGCTTGGTTTTCAGACTTTCTCGTGATCTTTGACTACAGGTAAAAACATGAACTTTTTACCTGACCCCCCCCCCTCTCTGAGAAAGTCACACCTTCAAAGCTGTTTACCTGTCGTTACAGCTGCAGTGCATTTTGGTCCGTATTTGTTATCTCTTCAGAGGCTGTAGTTTGGGGGGAAAGTGTATGTGTGTCTCACTATATATTAATTCAGGGACGTGCACAGGTACGGGCTAATGTTCCCTTGTTGGCTGACCTGCCCCCCTGGAGAGAGAGAGAGAGCTTTCTTTTTCTTTCTGGCCGAATCAACATGAGCCCACAATTAGTATTGTAGTGTCTCATTCTTGGTCTACTACTTATTTTACTTCTTCTTCTTCACCTTCTTCTTACATGTAATTGCCCGCGAAATGTTGAATGAAGAACTGGTTTCAGTGTGAACCATAGACTATAGGGCTAACTCATTCCACAGTATGACCACAAGTGTTTTAAACCAGGTAAGCCTACGTTTTTATTAGTTATGTTCTATATCGCTAAGTGTGTGATTACACATGTTACGTATATAATATGTATTATAGGCTACTGTATTGCGTTGAGACCACTTCTAGTGTCGGATTTTGGAAAATGGATTTTGAGTTTTCTCATGGCAGGGACTTTACTTCCTCTTGACACCATCGGTTATTTACAAAAAAACACCTACATATACTTGTTATTGTGCTTCTGTCTTTCTGTGTCTTTTCATCTGCTCCGTAAACTCCTATTAAACATCGTAAACCCCCTCAACCGCCGCTCGCTCTCTTCTCTTGATCGCCCTCTCTCAGGAGAACACTGTCCCGCTTCATTGTAGGATTTCTGCCATGTCTCTAATTTGGAATACTAAATAAATAAGTCATTAGATACCTTACCGTTACTGCGCTCATAAAGAATGATAAGAATAAGAATAATGCGTATTGAACTGGTTTCATTCATAATTATAGAAACCCTATTTCAGGGGTATTCAACTTAAATTCAACGAGGTCCAGTTAGAGAAAATGTCCCCATGCAAAGGTCCGGAACATCAAAATGTCTAACTTGCTTTATGAATTAGTGTGATATATGTTGAAGTAGCTTTATTAACGTCTGCATGTAATCAACAACTGACTGCCAATCAAATAAAGAAAGTACAATTCAAAAACAACAATATTTATTGTCTATTAACATTGAACTCTACAGATATACAGTAACTACTGTGGATATGTGTAATGTTCCTCTCGGGCTGCATTTCAAAATAAAATAGAGAAAATAAATAAAATAGCTTTTGAAAATATGTGCATCTTAAAAGTGCTTAATTTTAGATAAATAAAATAAAGTGTAGCAGCAGCTTGAGTTTCCCTTTTTCTTTGTTAACCGTTTCACATCATGACTTAACAGTTTCAGCCGATTATAGAACATATCAGTCTTTACACATCATAACAATTGAACAGTTTTAAAGTTTCTCTTTCTTTCCCTCTTATATTGCAGCCCCTCACTCACTTTCTTTAAATTCAGTGCGAGAATTGAGCTTGAGCTTGTCCTGCCAGGAGTTTAAATCTGAAATGGAGTCAGGGCCATTCTCACACACATGCAGGTGCTCATTGGTTACAGTGATGAAACACAGGTATGGTGAAAAAAGAGAGAACTATTCGAAGCAGAAAAAAACAGCGTAACATACCATCTGACAAAGGCCTGTGCTATAATGCTACAATTAACTGCTATTCTTTATACTCAGATCAATAGGAGACAGAGATGTTAAGTTATAAATCAAGGGTTTTTATTATTATTTACAGCAGTGGGGGGGAACCTTTTTCCTTTCAATTTTTACAACATCCTCCGAGGGTCGTACAAATGATTGAACTCAACCTCTGCTTAAAAAAACTAAAATCACAGCCCATTCATTTCGCCTTTCTTTCATGCTGTGCAAAGAAAAAGCAACCTCTTAATCCAGATATCTCACCATGACTCACACATGCACGTGCACGGTGTGGCGTGACCACCAAAACAGAAAGATATGGACACAAGATGTGTGCACATTTATTTAGTTTCCTATCCATGTGGACATGATTTAAGTGGGGGGGGACCTAACCTCCTCCAGGGGGGTCCGGGGGCATGCTCCCCCGGGAATATTACATTACATTGCATTTAGCTGATGCTTTTATCCAAAGCGACTTACAATAAGTGCGTTCGACCAACAAAATACAACCTTGAAGAAAACAGAATCATAAAGTACATCAAGTTTCATAGAGCCAAAACATTTCAAGTGCTACTCAACTGGCTTTAGGTAAGCCAGTCCTTTATTAGTATATAAGTGCTTTGTTAGTAATTATATCGCTCGAAGTGGAGTCGAAAGAGATGAGTTTTCAGTCTGCGCCGGAAGGTGTGCAGGCTATCTGCTGTCCTGATGTCAATGGGGAGCTCATTCCACCATCTTGGAGCCAGGATAGCAAACCCACGTGTTTTTGCTGATGGGAACTTGGGTCCCCCTCGCAGCGAGGGTGCAGCAAGTCGTTTGGCTGATGCAGAGCGGAGTGCACGTGCTGGGGTGTACAGTTTAACCATGTCCTGGATGTAGGAAGGGCCAGATCCATTCGCAGCATGGTACGCAAGTACCATTGTCTTGAAGTGGATTCTAGCAGTTACCGGGAGCCAGTGAAGGGAGCGGAGGAGCGGAGTGGTGTGGGAACATTTAGGAAGGTTGAAGACCAGACGAGCCGCTGCATTCTAGATGAGCTGCAGAGGTCGGATGGCACATGCAGGTAGATCAGCCAGGAGGGAGTTGCAGTAGTCTAGGCGTGAGGTGACGAGAGCCTGGACCAGAACCTGCGTGGCTTTCTGGGTCTGTTGGGGACGTATCCTCCTGATGTTGTAAAGTGTGTATCTGCAGCAACGGGTTGTAGCAGCGATGTTTGCAGTGAATGACAGCTTGTTATCTAGGATCACACCCAGATTCCTTGCAGTCTGAGTCGGGGAAACAACAGAGGTGCCGATGTTGATTGTCAGGTCAAGAGTGGGACAATCTTTTCCCGGAAGGAAAAGCAGTTCAGTCTTGTCAAGGTTGAGCTTGAGGTGATGAGCAGACATCCACTGAGAGATGTCAGCTAGACAAGCAGAGATGCGTGCGACGACCTGGGTCTCTGAGCGGGGAAAAGACAGAATTAATTGGGTGTCGTCAGCGTAGCAGTGGTATGGAAAACCATGCGGGCTAAAGACAGATCCGAGCGAGTTTGTGTACAAGGAGAAGAGGAGGGGACCAAGAACAGAGCCCTGAGGGACCCCTGTAGTTAATTGACAAGGGTCGGACTCCGACCCTCTCCAACCCTGTAGGTACGGTCTTTGAGGTATGAGGTGAGGAGGGAAAGTGCAGAGCCTGAAACAGAGTGCGAAGGAGGATCTGATGGTTCACCGTGTCGAATGCAGCTGACAGGTCCAACAGGATGATGACAGAGGAGAGGGAGGCTGCTTTAGCAGTATGCAGTTCCTCAGTGACAGCAAGGAGGGCCGTTTCTGTGGAGTGACCTGCCTTGAAATATTAAATGTCTGTGCAGGTCCCTGTATTGATTCCTGTCAAAATGTCTGTTGATATGACTTAAGATCCAGGCGTTCTGTCACTATGATCCTTCATTGGTTAACATCAGTTAAAAAAGTGCATTTATGACCAAAAATGATGACGTATGCAAAAAGGGGGGCAACACTATAACAGGCGACCAAATTAAATGCACCTTCACCTATATTAAAATGACCGCTTTCTCTAAGGTCGTAAATGGTTTGAATATATAGGATGATTAATGCTCACAAATAAAAAATATATAAAACACAGATTTTGTCATTTTTTTGATATTCTAGTGTTGAGATGTGCATATCATATCTTTAACAGAAAACAACTAACTTACTGTATTATTAAATATTTAGAGTTCCCTGTGTCAAGAGAGACCTGTACTGTATGTGGATTTGAGACCAAAGTAAAGGTTTCAATCTGTATATATATTTGGACCACAGTCTGTCCCTTTAAGCAGCGGATTACATCATACTTCGGAGGAGCCTGAACTCATTTTCTGTGTTATCAGCTCAGTAATGTTCTAGCACTTAGCAGGAGGAGGAAGCTCTCAGACACACCTGCTTTCCCAGAAGCCTCTTTGTTTCCTGCTTGTCCTTTATAGAGGTGGGAAGTAGTGGAGTACAAATACTTTGTTACTGTACATTGTTCTGGTATCAGTACTTTACTCCACTACTTATTTTTCCGACGACTTTTTACTTTGACTTCTTACATTTCTAACTCAAATACCTGTACTTTCTACTTCTTACATGTTGAACTCAAATACCTGTACTTTCTACTTCTTACATGTTGAACACAAATACCTGTACTTTCTACTTCTTACATGTTGAACTCAAACACCTGTACTTTCTACTTCTTACATGTTGAACACAAATACCTGTACTTTCTACTTCTTACATGTTGAACACAAATACCTGAACTTTCTACTTCTTGCATGTTGAACCCAAATACCTGTACTTTCTACTTCTTACATGTTGAACCCAAATACCTGTACTTTCTACTTCTTACATGTTGAACACAAATACCTGTACTTTCTACTTCTCACATGTTGAACCCAAATACCTGTACTTTCTACTTCTTACATGTTGAACTCAAATACCTGTACTTTCTACTTCTTACATGTTGAACTCAAATACCTGTACTTTCTACTTCTTACATGTTGAACTCAAATACCTGTACTTTCTACTTCTTACATGTTGAACCCAAATACCTGTACTTTCTACTTCTTACATGTTGAACTCAAATACCTGTACTTTCTACTTCTCTCATTTCCCAAACAGCTGGTTCCTTTAGTCTGAATGTGTGTTTGATGCGTGATCATTATTCTTTAGAGTCATTGCGTGCCTATTGATTTGAACACGATCCGTGTATCCATCACTTCCTGGTCTTCTCTAAAGAAGAGGGACCAATGGAAACGTTGTCATGTTGCCGTTGTTCAGCATGGAAACATTCATTAGCTAACAATGACATTATTGTTCTATTGATATAAAGGGAGGTCAGGTACTCTTTAAAGCAGCTGCTAGTTATGGGTACTTTTTACTGAAGTACACTTCAAAGCCTCTTTACTTTTACTTGAGTAAAGAAGTTTAGTCAGCACTTCTACTTTCACCAAAGTATTTTGAAACTCGAGTATCTGTACTTCTACTTGAGTAAAGGATTTTTCTGCATGTTCAGTCGCCGTCGTCACCCTCTTCCTCCGGTGGCGCAGCTGCAGATGAGCTCATCCTCTGTTGAAGTCTCCAGTCTGCTTCCCATTAGCAGTGTGTGTGTGTGTGTGTGTTGTGTGTGTGTGTGTGTGCGTGTGTGTGTGCGTGTGTGTGCGTGCATGTGCGTGTGCGTGCGTGCGTGTGTGTGTGTGTGGTGTGTGTGTGTGAGTGTGTGAGTGTGTGTGTGTGCGTGCGTGCGTGTGTGTGTGAACTGCAAGATGCTGGAATTGATCTCACCTCGTCTACAAATAATGATTCTGCTCATGATCCTTTGAACTGATGCCGATCAAGCTCCTGATCCGGGCCAGGAATTAAATGACATTAAAATGTAATGACTCCACCCGGCGTGTGATCTGAATGGATGTCTTTAGATCTTAAATGATTGCATAGCATTTGAAAAGCAGGCCTGATTCGATGTGAGCTGAACCCACTGTTGGTTTATGGTGGTCTGTTTAGGTTCAGAGGAGCTGTCATGACTCCTGCAGAGAGACGGACCTCGCTTTGTTTTGGCTTCTCAGCTTCTTCCTCCTCCTCTCTTCCTGCATCTGTCCCCTGTGTTCTCTCTGCTCTGCGATAAAAACCAAACATTAAAAATGTAATGGATAAGATAACACTGGAAAGGCGGCTCCTGCATATAAATGAACAATGTAAATAAGCCAGGAGAGTAAACAGCGCTCTGTTGTTAATAATGGATGCATTTAATCCATGGTTTGTTTGTGACGGAAATACAACACATGGTCCTGAAAGAAAGGTTGTTGAGTTGCTTCAGCCAAACAACGGGATGTGTTTCATATAAAACCTATTTCTTTATGGGACTTTGGGATGTTGTGTCCTCGAGGGTTTAAATTCTTAAACAAAATAATCTCATAAATAAACTTTAACCTGCAACAAAATCTGTTTATGTATTTTATTCTTTCATGGAAAACCATTCAATTAGATAAAGTACACTTTACTGTTTTGTACATATTAATAAAGTATCTAGGGATTACCAGATATGATAAAATACAGACCAATCTACTAAAACAAAAATATAAACCAAGAATGCTAACATTGTGAAGTGTGCAAAGATATAGTGGCATATTTTAAGGTTTCACTTATTTGAAGAGGATATATGCTGCTCATTTCCAGGTGTATATCAGTATGTAGTGTCTCTACTTTAAAGAGTCCTCTCCTGCTGATGTTCAGGTGTATATCAGTATGTAGTGTCTCTACTTTAAAGAGTCCTCTCCTGCTGGTGTTCAGGTGTATATCAGTATGTAGTGTCTCTACTTTAAAGAGTCCTCTCCTGCTGATGTTCAGGTGTATATCAGTATGTAGTGTCTCTGCTTTAAAGAGTCCTCTCCTGCTGATGTTCAGGTGTATATCAGTATGTAGTGTCTCTACTTTAAAGAGTCCTCTCCTGCTGATGTTCAGGTGTATATCAGTATGTAGTGTCTCTACTTTAAAGAGTCCTCTCCTGCTGATGTTCAGGTGTATATCAGTATGTAGTGTCTCTACTTTAAAGAGTCCTCTCCTGCTGATGTTCAGGTGTATATCAGTATGTAGTGTCTCTACTTTAAAGAGTCCTCTCCTGCTGATGTTCAGGTGTATATCAGTATGTAGTGTCTCTACTTTAAAGAGTCCTCTCCTGCTGATGTTCAGGTGTATATCAGTATGTAGTGTCTCTACTTTAAAGAGTCCTCTCCTGCTGATGTTCAGGTGTATATCAGTATGTAGTGTCTCTACTTTAAAGAGTCCTCTCCTGCTGGTGTTCAGGTGTATATCAGTATGTAGTGTCTCTACTTTAAAGAGTCCTCTCCTGCTGATGTTCAGGTGTATATCAGTATGTAGTGTCTCTGCTTTAAAGAGTCCTCTCCTGCTGATGTTCAGGTGTATATCAGTATGTAGTGTCTCTACTTTAAAGAGTCCTCTCCTGCTGATGTTCAGGTGTATATCAGTATGTAGTGTCTCTACTTTAAAGAGTCCTCTCCTGCTGATGTTCAGGTGTATATCAGTATGTAGTGTCTCTACTTTAAAGAGTCCTCTCCTGCTGATGTTCAGGTGTATATCAGTATGTAGTGTCTCTACTTTAAAGAGTCCTCTCCTGCTGATGTTCAGGTGTATATCAGTGTGTAGTGTCTCTACTTTTAAAGAGTCCTCTCCTGCTGATGTTCAGGTGTATATCAGTGTGTAGTGTCTCTACTTTAAAGAGTCCTCTCCTGCTGATGTTCAGGTGTATATCAGTGTGTAGTGTCTCTACTTTAAAGAGTCCTCTCCTGCTGATGTTCAGGTGTATATCAGTATGTAGTGTCTCTACTTTAAAGAGTCCTCTCCTGCTGATGTTCAGGTGTATATCAGTATGTAGTGTCTCTACTTTAAAGAGTCCTCTCCTGCTGATGTTCAGGTGTATATCAGTGTGTAGTGTCTCTACTTTAAAGAGTCCTCTCCTGCTGATGTTCAGGTGTATATCAGTGTGTAGTGTCTCTACTTTAAAGAGTCCTCTCCTGCTGATGTTCAGGTGTATATCAGTATGTAGTGTCTCTACTTTAAAGAGTCCTCTCCTGCTGATGTGCAGGTGTATATCAGTATGCAGTGTCTCTACTTTAAAGAGTCCTCTCCTGCTGATGTTCAGGTGTATATCAATATGTAGTGTCTCTACTTTAAAGAGTCCTCTCCTGCTGATGTTCAGGTGTATATCAGTATGTAGTGTCTCTACATGTCTCCGTGCTTTAATGTTCAAAAAGCTCTTAATGTTTCTCATACTGTCTGTGCTGCAGCACCTCTTTTCACCCTTTGTCTGAAACCAGAGCCCAGTCTGCTCTGATTGGTTCGCTGCGCATGGGTTCCCTCGACAAAAGAGCAATGGGATTTCTCCATAAGATTTGGGAAAATAGCTGGAAATCAGGTCTGTGGTTGAGACACATTTAAGAGACGGATCACGTTTTGTTCAGCCGGATAATCTCCACGTGTCTACCCTACTTTTATAATGTTCTAATCATAAATCTAGTCGCCAGAAGCAAAATGCTAACGTTATGCTATAAAGGAGCTACAGCAGGGTCGCTGCTTCAACGTCACGCCAACTTCAGATCCATATTCAAAACTACAGACTCTAAATGGTACGAGTTGAAGCGTTTGTTTGAACAGTCTGCAGGAGGCAGGGACTCGCTTTCAAGCAGAACAGAAACTAACTTAGAGGAGTGTTTACGTGTTCGGTGTAATGGAGTAAAATGAACTCGACAACTTCTGTAGTCCTATTCAGCCACTTGGTAACAACCATCGTTTTTCAGACACGTCAGCTCTTCAGAAATCACCAGTGGGGTCACTGCTGATGGATTTAATGTCGTAGAACAAAACGTGATCCGACTCTTCAATGTGTCTCAACCAATCACAGACCTTATTACAGATATCTTCCTAAATGCTATGGAGAGATCCCATTGGCTCTGAGAGGGAACAGGAAGTCTTTTACCCACGAGCACGTCGGGTGTGTTAGCTTTTGTTGTCGCTGCCTGTCATTGCTATATGAAAGCAGCTGGCTGGCAGGAAACTGGTGTTGCTGTCACCGTGCCTGGCGTTTCTAAACCCTTTCCTTTGTCTCCTCCTTTGAGATGCTGCTCCTAACATTTCCCCGTTGTGTTTCTGTTGAGTCACTACTGTGTCGTCGCACCTCAATGTCTCCTTGGGTGTCCCAGAAGTCCCTTAATTGACTTCTCCATGATTGTGAAAAACGAGCCGTGCTCTCAAATGGCTCATTTAGCAGAGTGCGATCACAGAGCCTGTTACTTCATCTCCAACATATTAAAAAGTGCTATCTGCTTCAGATTAGAAGCGATGGGCTGCAGAGAAATCCAACCTGCCGCCATTTGACAGCTGGCAGCTAATTTGCCAATTCATCAGCGGGGAATTTGAGGTATTTTGCTGCTCCTGTGGGAAAGCACACATATTAAGGTGTAAATGCTCCAGCAGCATTAATAATAACCAGGAGTCCGGCTGATGGGAGATGTAAGGAGGACGACACGCTTAGGGGGTGGATCTATTGCTTACAGAGCGTTTTGTGTACAGGTTTAAGGGCTGTGGCAGTTATTGTATGACAGCAGTGTATCCTAAGGATCATATACAAGTCACACATGCTCATTAATGACATGCCTAAATACAGCAAGCTAAGCAGGTGCACTCTGCACACAACACTATATCATAACCAGTGTACTCAAATGCATGTACAGTTCATTAGTGAGCATGCTAACCTGAAAAAGATTTCCAACTTCCTGTCTTTGATGAAAACCCACTTGTTTTGACTGCAGTTGTCTCGCCTAAAAATGTAAAAATGCTTCTCGTTTTTCAGTTGGTTTGGGTTCTTATTGGCTTTCCATGGAAATGAAAGACATGTAGACACAATATACAGAGATACAAGATACAGAGATACAAGATACAGAGATACAAGATACACCTGCAGGACTCTTGCTGTTGAATGTGCATCCTCATTGGTCATTGCACCTCTTTAAGATTGTATGTCACTTTGGATCTCTATTTTGATCTTATGAATTCAAACCACTGGTAATTTCTAGGTCAGAAGACTTCCTATCATCTTAGTTTAAACTGAAAACTCATCTCTTTCGACTCCACTTCGAGCGATAGAATTACTAACAAGGCACTTATATACTAATAAAGGACTGGCTTCTCTAAAGCCAGCTGAGTAGCACTTGAAATGTTTGGCTCTATGAAACCTGATGTACTTTATGATTCTGTTTTCTTCAAGGCTGTGTCTTCCTGGTCGAATGTACTTATTGTAAGTTGCTTTGGATAAAAGCGTCAGCTAAATGCAATGTAATGTAATGTAGTGTAAACTTGGCTTAATATGTTTGAAACATAAGAATAGTTGGTCCCTGGGTTAAAGGATTTCAACAGGGTTTTATTGAATGTATTTTTATGAGCCCTGAAGCATGCTTAAAGGTCCCATGCCATTTCTACTGATCATAATTCCATTGTTGAGGTTTACTAGAATAGATTTAAATTGTGCAATGTTCCAAACTCACATTGGTTTCTCACAGCATCTCTGTATAGTGTGTTTTTATTTTTTATTTAACCAGATAAAAGCATTGAGATAGAATCTCATTTTCAATGCTGACCTGGCCAAGAAGGCAGCAACGTTACACATAACACAAACATATAAAATACAGAGAACATAACTAAGAAAACAAAAGACAAAAAAGCAGTCACTACATTGAGCACATTAGAATAGTAAGAAAGGTGCTACTTATTACTGAAAGAGCAGCTGGTGGTAAGGACTTCAGACGACTTCAATTTAAAACATGCTATTGAGACAAGTGCCCTCAGTTTGAGGCGTGATTGAAGGTCATTCCAAGACCAAGGACCATAATAAAAAAGAAGTGTGTATTCACTCTCTGTCCTAAACAGCTTGTTGGAGCTCCTGCCACCCCCCCCCCCCCCCCCCCACCCCCCCCCCTCCCTCCCTCCCTGTGTGCCCAGTGTGCTCTGATTGGTCGGGAGTAAACACAATAAGTGTGGCTTGATATTAAGAAAAAGGTTTCTAACGCTGTGAGAATGGGTCTGCAGAGAGCATTTCTCCACCATCCCAACTCGTCTATTACCAACCAGGGAGCTCTATGCAAGTCAATGGGGACTCCCTGTTAGTTAGCCAAGGGATCCTGGTGTGTGAGGTGCTCCGCAGGTTGGTCCATTTGGGTCAATCCGGTCATTTGTTGTTGATCTGGGTGTTCACACGTCACAGAACCCAGGAAGCAAACAATGGAAAAAGAGAAATGTCAAACGAGGCGTTCTGGGGCAGCACAGACAGGTCTTCTCTGTGTTAGAGTTTTACTCCCTACAGGGTGCACTCTGAGGGTTTGTGACTCTGCAGACCGTTTACATGCAGAAAAAGCTTCATAACACAAGGCGACGGGTGATAACCGGAGAAGCATGACATGGGACCTTTAAATAGAAAAGTATCTGAATTCTACATCTAAAAAGCCCAGATACTTGCATATCAACAGTTTCAGTACTTTCTGGTTACCTTTGGTCCCAGCAGCTTTACCAAAAGATTACAAAGTAACTTTATAAACTGGTTGATTTGAACATTCATAAATAAAAAACGTTGCCTTGTATTAATTACATTGCCTTGTCTTAAAGACCTGGCAATAGCAAATGTGACACTCTTCTCCAAATACTTTTAAATTGAAGTTGTCAAATACGTCCCAAGGCTTAAAAGGTGACTTCAAAAATGTGCGAGTTTGGAGAATCACTGCTGTGTTCAGTCAGCAAAGGTAACATTGTGTGCTTCAGATAGTCAACAAGATCGCAAACATATGCCTAGATTCAGGATCTTAAGAAGAAATGTATTAAAAAGGACTATCCTGTGAGCCAGAAGTGTGTTCAGCCATGCTTGAGGTATCTCTCCCACAAACTGAACAGCTGATGCTACAGAAAGATTTTGAGAATTTAGTATAAACTTTTTGAGGTTTTTCCATCACTAATAAATGTTCATTGCAACTCTTATAGCTCAAGGTCACCATCGCCTCTGTTACCTGGGAAGTTTAACAACTTTTAAACCTGTGGGAGACAGGTTTTACATTCATTAGATCTGGGTGGAGTTTAAAGAAAGTAGCATTTAATTCTTCAAAGGTCAACGCACATTAGAAAGGTCAAGGCTGGCAAAAATTGATGAGCCATGATGCTGCCGCTGATGAAGTACCTTTTTAGTATTCCTGCGACTACCTGTGTCAAAACGTCTTCTTGTTGCTCTGAAAGCAGCGAGTACCTGCAGAGTTCTGCGTGGCTCCTCAGCTCTAATGCAGCGAGACGCGGCCCTGACGGAAGCAGCATGTCCCCTGAGCGAGAGCAATTATGATAAGCAAGCAAGCAGAAAGGCTGCAGCGTGAAGAGCAGCTTTGATCCGGCAGGCTGCCTATTCAAATCACCGCTCAGACGCCATCCTCCACTAATGTAGAGTCTGGGCCTTCAGCAGGCTCCTGAGGGCTCCTCTGTCATGAGATGCAGCTGTTTCGCCACTTGAAACATCCTTTGTTTTCTCCTTGCCCTTCCTCCTCATCAAAGGTGAGTGAAGGTGCTTCTGTGAGGGCCGTCAGCGGAGTGAACTTTCCTTTAAACGGATATTTGCCTCAATGGTACGTGGACGCACAATTAAGCGCCACAAAGGCTCTGAGGGAACAGTGAATGTAACTTTCTGTCAGAACACAATCCAAGTGTTTGAAGACATCCAGACAGTCAACACAGTGCTATTCAAGCTAGAAACAAAACATCTTAATTGGAGTTTAGTGAAAACAGACGGATCATGCTCCGTCTGACCCAGGTTAGTGTCACACTGAGGGGACGAGTACATGAACTGTGTCAGATGAGATGAGAAAGGACACACATATCATCTCGACTGCACTATCAGACATCCCATTAATGCTGTTTCACACATGCAATTAATAAAGAGGGCAGACTAAACATGATCTTATCAAAGTCACGGCCTTTATTATGCAGTTGCTGCTGTTATGCCGGCTGTGGCACAGTGGGGTAGTGCGCTGATCCTCAGAGCTGGCGGGGAACACCTGTTCAATCCCGCCTTGACGCCACTGCAGTCAGCATGCCGTTGTGTCCTTGGGCAAGACCCTTCACCCTATATTGCTCCTGTGGGGTCCACAGTATTGATGTATTACATGTCTGATGTATGTAATGTAAAGCGCTTTGAGCACTTGTTAGAGCACTAAAATAACTAACTGCTGCTTCCTTATATGTCTATCTATCTATGTGATGCAAGGCCCTCGGAAAAAACAATGACGTGATGTGATGGAGGTGGAGTCATTCTTTTATCTTTTTCTCTTATTTTGTATCATAGGGATTGACCAAGATGTTTTTTCAAAGCTGATACCGATTGTTAGGCATCTCGAGACCCATAACTGATATTAGGAACCAATATGCATTTGCATTATTAGTGTTCAGATACCAAGGCAAAACACATATTTATGGTTATTTACTTCTTACAAATCGGACTTGGTACCAGCGTATATCCAATATGAAAAGGACCAGAATCAAAACTCTTTAAATGGACGATTGTCGCTCTCCCATCTGTGATGACCTTGGTTTGTTCCTGTGTGGAGGACGAGGTCAGAGTCTAGACACCAAACAACAGTCTGCCAACATAACAGCTTTACAATGTGAACGGGCTGACTGGATTATGATCAACTGTCTCTCTGCGCTCGTGACGAGACCTTTGGGTTTTCCTTTGATTCCCACGGTGCAGAAATGAAAGGTGTGTGAGGGTCCATGCTGGGTTGGAGGTGTAATTAACCTGTTTCCTGTCGTGCCGCCGGATAGTGACGTCAGAAACAGCCACCTGAGAGATATGTGGGGTTAGTTAGTGAGAAACAGAAAGCTGTGAATATGTGTGGGTGATGAATACTGCAGGGAGAAAATGAAAATTGAGGTACGATTAAGAGCCAACTCATCCGCCCAAAAGACACTCCACTGGGTCTTACATCTCCTGCTGGAGAGAAGAAAATGGCTGCATACAATTGCATTTCTTTCCCTCAATTGTTTCCTTTTATGCAAGCACTGAATGAAACTGATCTCATAGCATATTGTGTCAAACACATGCTTCTGGAAATGGAAACGGAAAGGATAAGAGGATCACTTTTTTACCGTTTTCTGTGTCGTTATTTTGTCCACCTTCCTGTAGACACCAAACGTGCACACTCATTGCCATAAAGCATTTTAAAAGTGCAGTAATCTGTGACTTTAGCTCCTTAAATGGTAACATTAGCTGTGAAGTGCACCCTAAACGCACTAAACCTAACTTTGCTTTGCCATACCAAGTTTGAAACCTGAAAAAGTCTCTTTGAAGAAGTAAGAAATATGAGTGAAAGAGTATACACTCACACACACTCACACACACAGCAGGATTTGTAAATCCATCTAAATTCAGTCGTGTAGTTCTTCATGTTCCCACCCTGTGCAGTGACTTCACAATCTGTTCTGTGAAGGTGCTATAACCTGTAAACCTCCTAATCCCTCCGCCAACGAGCAACAAGACGAGCGTATACATGACGTCGCCTTGAGGCTGTTTGTGGGGGTAAACACATGGAGGGGAGTAGTGGAGTACAAATACTTCGTTACTGTACTTAAGTACATGTTTCTGGTATCAGTACTTTACTCCACTACTTATTTTTCGACTTTTGACTTTAACTTCTTACATTTTGAACACAAATACCTGTACTTTCTACTTCTTACATGTTGAACACAAATACCTGAACTTTCTACTTCTCACATGTTGAACCCAAATACCTGTACTTTCTACTTCTTACATGTTGAACTCAAATACCTGTACTTTCTACTTCTTACATGTTGAACTCAAATACCTGTACTTTCTACTTCTTACATGTTGAACTCAAATACCTGTACTTTCTACTTCTTACATGTTGAACTCAAATACCTGTACTTTCTACTTCTTACATGTTGAACCCAAATACCTGTACTTTCTACTTCTTACATGTTGAACTCAAATACCTGTACTTTCTACTTCTTACATGTTGAACTCAAATACCTGTACTTTCTACTTCTTACATGTTGAACCCAAATACCTGTACTTTCTACTTCTTACATGTTGAACTCAAATACCTATACTTTCTACTTCTTACATGTTGAACACAAATACCTGTACTTTCTACTTCTCTCATTTCCCAAACAGCTGGTTCCTTTAGTCTGAATGTGTGTTTGATGCGTGATCATTATTCTTTAGAGTCATTGCGTGCCTATTGATTTGAACACGATCCGTGTATCCATCATTTCCTGGTCTTCTCTAAAGAAGAGGGACCAATGGAAACGTTGTCATGTTGCCGTTGTTCAGCATGGAAACATTCATTAGCTAACAATGACATTATTGTTCTATTGATATAAAGGGAGGTCAGGTACTCTTTAAAACAGCTGCTAGTTATGGGTACTTTTTACTGAAGTACACTTCAAAGCACATACTTTTTGACTGTTACTTGAGTAAAGAAGTTTAGTCAGTACTTCTACTTTCACCAGAGTATTTTTAAACACGAGTATCTGTACTTCTACTTGAGTAAAGGATGTGTGTACTTTCTCTCTGGCCTTGATGCACCTCTGCTGTTAGAGAGGGCTTTTCAGATATGGAAGTTGTTGCCTGCTCCTCCTGCGATGCTCACAGCCCAAAAGATTGCAGCTATTTTCCGGTTTGACTGATTTCACAACTGGGATGCAGAACTGTGCACAGCCAGACTGTAATTCTACGCATCATTCCTGCCTCCCAACGCCCACCTGGAGCGCGGATCACACATGAGAACAGGAGGGGAGAAGAAAGCTGTTTTTCCTCCACAAAAAGGGCCCTGCTTCAGAGATGCACCATGACTCATTTCAGCTAAATCCTGTACAGAACATTTGAGTTAGTTGGGAGAGGAGGCAGTGGCTAAATTAGTACTGCAAGTAATGAAGCCCCGAGGCTGGGAGGAAAGAGCGATGTTGAGAAATCACCTCGCACTCCTTCCATTAGCACGTCTGTCTGTGCAGCGCTGTGGAGCTTTCAAACAGCCGTCAGAGGTCAAACAAGTGCTGCTCTCTGCGTAAACACGCTGCTGTGAATACTATATATTGTTTTGTCTTGTCTTTGTAGGCTCTGCATGATTAAAATGTTCCTTGTAATCTGTCTGGTGTAGCAGTGTCTAAGTTTTGAGGGCACGGAGGAGGGAAAACTTTCCTCACCGTCTCAAAGCGGCATTTTCTTTGAAATAAGTCGTAAATGCAACACAGCATGTGTGTGTGTGTGTGTGTGTGTGTGTGTGTGTGTGGTGTGTGTGTGTGTGTGTGTGTGTGTGTGTGTGTGTGTGTGTGTGTGTGTGTGTGTGTGTGTGTGTGTGTGTGTGTGTGTGTGTGTGTGTGTGTGTGTGTGTGTGTGTGTGTGTGTGTGTGTGTGTTTCAATGACATTGCAGGAGAAGGCATCAAACAGGCACAAGGACAGGGAAATTGCTTAAAAGCCTGTCGGAGCGTGTGGCGAATGCGTAGCCGGAAACCCATTTGCAATTACTTTGTCACTTTGTCATTTTTTGAAACTGTAATACCCATGTTTGCCTTTTTGTTGTTTAAGCTCTTTGACATTCCCATGCTTAACATGCAGCGTTATTAACGGGGATACACTCAAACTGTAATGTAGAACAGAAGCTCTGAAATGATTCACATCAAACTAATGTGAGTATACATCTCTTGTGTTTCCCGGTGTGTGTTGAACGCATTTATCCTGTCACAAGAAGAGTGGGCGGGGCTTAAGGTTGGATATAAATCAAGGAGCATTTATGGAAGACTATAGTGTGTCTGAGCAAAATGTCAGATAGAATCAAGTGAGCAAAAAGCGTATAAGCAAATATGAGTATACAGAATAAAAGGAGGGGTTGGCGTCCTTCTTAACATGATCCTGACACATAAGAAGCAGGACATCTTTGAGGTTACTCTCTTCACTCTTAGTGGTACCAGTGTCCCCATCAGTATTTCCGAGCCGTCAGCACCTTTATTTACGACACTGTCATCAATTCTGCCTCCACTCAGTGCAGCTGCCAGCCTTTACAACATCCGTCAGCTGGTTAAGTAGATTGAATAAAACTTAAACGGTTCACTCAAATCTGCGTTGTGCAACTACCATAAACCCTAATGTTGTCCGTCTATGAAACAGCTCCCCCAAACACTCTGCGGCGGCTACTTTAAGGGTCCAATGTGGACACCGAGAGAAGGAGGCGTTGGAGGTGATTTAACCTCGTTAGGTTTCCCCTCTTAGGAGGAGGAGAGGCGCTCCATCACTGCCGGCTGCCTCTCTGCCTCTCATCTCTCTCTGTCTCTCTGTTCACTCCTGCCATCATTAACCCCCTCTGTGTTCTTACAATGAAATGCAAGGAGAGCGTCCTTGGTGCTTCTTCAACTCCACGACCTCATGACCTCTAAGACTTGTTGACAGAGTTGAGTCAGTCTTAGTTTTGGCCTTAACGTGAGTCCGAATGTCTGCCTGATTTCCCTTTCCTTTAGACCAGGGGTTTTCAAAGTGTGGGAAGGTGAGCCTCCCCTCAGAGAACATAGAACAGCCTCGCCCCCCCTCCCAATTATCATTGCTATTATTATTGTTGTTGTTGTTGTTGTTGTTGTTGTTGTTGTTGCTGCTATAATGCAGGGGTATTCAAGAAAATGTCATTAAATGCTCTGTTTTCTGTCTACTTTTCTCTTTTTTGAGCACGCCATTTGAAATGACTCGGACTGTTTCTCTCTTCTTATCTCGTCTCTGTGTGTGTGCTTGAATCTGCTGACTCACTGACTGCACCGATTTGATTGGCTGAGTAGCGTTTTGGTCAATAAGGAAAACCCGCACTCACACAGGTAGGCGGAGGTGAAGGGAATGAGCTGGCGAGGTGGGGGAACTCGGTCTCCACAGACAGACAAAAGTGTGCAAGTGACACGTCTTCTGCCAGACGCTGTCTCCTCTCTCACTTTAGGTAACTTCACTAAAAATCGATCCATGTTGCCGCTCGCACAAAGTTAGCTCAAGTTATAGCTAGATTTCAATGTTTCTCGTTATTTATTTTTTACGCTGTTATTTTTAACATCCCACTGTTTCCCTCCCCACACCCTCCCTCCCCTGCCGGAAAACGCCTCCATTGGACTCATTTTTTCACTTCCATAACATAATGACATCACCATGTAACACTCAAGCCTTTATTGGCTAGCGCTCCAACACATTGTACGTGATAGGCTAAGAGGAGGGACATTTCTAAGCAGTTGACCTATCACAACAGAGCCGGCCAGCTAACCAATCAGAGCAGACTGGGCTCTGCTTTCAGACAGAGGGTGAAAAGAGGTGCTACAGCACAGGCAGTATGAGAGAAATAAAGAGCTTTTTGAACATTAAAGCATGGAGACATGTAGAGACACTACATACTGATATACACCTGAACATCAGCAGGAGAGGACTCTTTAAAGTAGAGACACTACATACTGATATACACCTGAACATCAGCAGGAGAGGACTCTTTAAAGTAGAGACACTACATACTGATATACACCTGAACATCAGCAGGAGAGGACTCTTTAAAGTAGAGACACTACATACTGATATACACCTGAACATCAGCAGGAGAGGACTCTTTAAAGTAGAGACACTACATACTGATATACACCTGAACATCAGCAGGAGAGGACTCTTTAAAGTAGAGACACTACATACTGATATACACCTGAACATCAGCAGGAGAGGACTCTTTAAAGTAGAGACACTACATACTGATATACACCTGAACATCAGCAGGAGAGGACTCTTTAAAGTAGAGACACTACATACTGATATACACCTGAACATCAGCAGGAGAGGACTCTTTAAAGTAGAGACACTACATACTGATATACACCTGAACATCAGCAGGAGAGGACTCTTTAAAGTAGAGACACTACATACTGATATACACCTGAACATCAGCAGGAGAGGACTCTTTAAAGTAGAGACACTACATACTGATATACACCTGGACATCAGCAGGAGAGGACTCTTTAAAGTAGAGACACTACATACTGATATACACCTGAACATCAGCAGGAGAGGACTCTTTAAAGTAGAGACACTACATACTGATATACAATGCTGGACAATCGTATAGTGTTTGAAGTTTCTCACAAAAACACTGAGCTCCTTCGACGATGCTCGGCCCGTCAAACATTCATCACAAGGACTTCTGTATCAAAAGGAACTTGTTAAAGTCCAACTTTGAACTTTAATACTCTCCGCAGCGCTATTGGTTTTGCTGATGATATAACATTTGGCAACAGAGACTCAGCAGCACTGCATGAATGAACAATCAGCAAACCAGCAATTGAATAAATACACAAGGACTATTCTGTCATCGCCAGACAGAGTAAGGGCAGCATAGCATTATAATCAGAGATAATCATCATCCTATAAGGCCTCAATATTCCCCTGGTGGTCAAATTACCTCGTGAGTTTAGGAAGGAACTGGCTATAGGGGTGAAGGAGTCTCTTTCTGTGTTATGTAAAATGCCATTGGGAAGTAAAAGAAGGTTTCCTGACTGTGAAACATGACAGTGTAGGGGTGTGTGGTATATAATGGTGTTATACCATGCAAAAGTGGGGCGAAGCCTGCGAGCTCGTTCAGGCAGTCAACTCGAGCACCAATGATACATTAACACGTGACGCACCTCATCCCTCTTACAACCACCCAATCACATTCTCCTAAACATGCCGCTCTATTTAAGCTGCCAGGTCTTCCTGCCTCTGCCTCACTATGCTGCCACTGCTGTGTTCACTTGCTACTGCTGCGTTCAAGTACCTGCTGCTGCGTTCAAGTTCCTGCTGCTGTGTCTCATGTTCCTGCTGCTGTGTCTCATGTTGCTGCTGCAGTATAAATTAAGTAAATAGCATACCATGAAATAAGATTTTATTTTTTCTGTTTCAGTGTATTTTCAGTCTCAACCTGATCCTTATAGTTTGGACACATTGAGTTATGGATCGTACAAAGCCACGTTCTGCAGCTGTCAATATACCCAGTTGTAATGAAACTAAATCAAAAAGACAAACAAGGTGATTGCGGTGCATGTAGACCAGCCAGAAACATGTCCCATTAACCAGGCACATCAAAGGTTCTTATTAATGGTGTATTACTAATCTACTAATCATGAATAATGATTGAACACACTAAGCCTTTAGTTATAATTAATACACCTGGCACCACCATTTCTTATCAAAATTAATGTAAACACCCTTAATATTTATTATTGCTTGATTTGATAAAGGGTTATTTCAACCATCCGCTTAATAAAAACACTGGTTCTCAGGTTTAATCCCTTTGTGAATTGTCTCCACTTGCGCCGTCCTTTAATTTCTTCACACAGCGGGAATCCAAATGAATGAATCCTGAGTCCAATAACCATCAAAGTCACTCCAATAGTGCTCCTTGATTACGCTTTCATCCTCCTTTAACAACATACTTCACATCCATAAAGCACTTTAGAGCTGCAACAACAAGTTGTGCCACATATTCTGCAGTCTAAGCTCCTTAAGTGATAAAACTAGCTGTGAATACAATTGATAAGCCACTCAGAGTCTTTGCATAACCTGGCACCACTGTTCTGATACAAATGCATGTAAAACACTTTAATATTTAGCATTGCTTGATTTGATAAGGGGATATTTCTTCCACTCGCTGACACTGGTTCTCAGGTAATAATCCAAAGATAACTCCTGGTTAATGTGGCTCTCAGTGCCTTGTTTGTAAAAGATGCCAAGTCATTTTCCACGTAGCAGGTATCTCTGTTTTTAACAAAACTCTGTTGTGGATCCGATATCTTAAACACTCACAACATAACCACATAGAAACACATTAAAGCACAGACACAGAGGTGGTTGGAGTTCACATATGATATTGTTATACAACAGTATAAGAGACAGAATACTTGACATGACCCGGAGTCACTGTCACGGTTGTCATGTCAGGTCACGGGTCTATGTCTAGGTTTGGGTGTTTTCACTGCTCTATGTCATGTTTTCCTCCTGGGTTATTGTCTGGTCCTTTTCCCTGTGTTTTTCCTCCTGTCGTTAGTCTCCTCACCTGTGTCTCATTAGCTGATTGTGTTCACCTGTGGCCCTTGTGTTTCTCCTCCCCTGCCCGGCTGTGTCTTGTCTTGTAATTATCCCTCCCTGTATTTAGTCTTGTCTCGTGCTGTGTTCAGTGTTGGTGCTTCTTTTGTTTGTGACCTGGTTCACCGTAGAGTGTTTTGTTTGTTAAAGTTTATGTATTAGATAAGAGACCTTGAAATAAAGGTATTATCAAGTGTTATCTGCGTTTGGGTCCTACCTGCTTCACTCTGCGCTAACAGAAAGCACCAACCAGAAATGGACCCAGCAGATGATCCGTTCGAGCTGGAATTATTGAATTTTTCCTTTGATTTGGCTTGCTGCTATGATTGGTGGAAGGGAGCGTCCAGTGTTCTGCAGAAGGAGGCCGCTCTGGTAGAGGCGCACCGGTTGGCTATGGAGAAACCAGACTTGGTGAAATTCTTACCTGGCTGGATTTTGAACTTCATCTGGGTGTGTGATTTCCAGCCTGCTGACTATAAACGTCTCGGTGTGTTCCGTCTGGAGTCAACCCCTGCTTCTTCCCCATTTCCTGCTCCTGTCCAGGATCCGTTCTCGGGTACTCGTCTGGCTTATGGAGGTCCACGGAGTATTCAGGCGGCTGCTAAAAGGAGTCGCAAGGCCAAGCTAGCAGCCCGAGCCCCAAGAGCCATGGCTCCAGCCCCAGTTCCGGCCCCAGCAGCCATGGTTCTGGCTCCAGTACCGGCTCCAGTACCCCTGGTCCCGACTCCAGTTTCGGCTCCAGGACTGGCTTACCGGCCAACGCCAGCTCCCCGTGTCCTGTCGGCATACCGGCCGACTCCAGCACCCCGTGTTCTGTTGGCGAACCAACTCTCTCAAGTTTCCCCTCCAGACACTTCTCAAGTCCCCTCTCAAGTTCCTACCGGAGTCCCCTCTCAAGTTTCCCCTCAGGTCTCCTCTCGAGTTCCCTCTCAAGTCCCCTCTCAGGTCCCCTCTCGAATTCCCTCTCTAGTCTCCTCTCGAGTTCCCTCTCAAGTCCCCTCTCAGGTCTCCTCTCGAGTTACCTCTCGAGTCTCCTCTCGAGTTCCCTCTCAGGTCCCCTCTCGAGTTATCTCTCGAGTCAACTCTCCAGTGTCCTCTCGAGTCACCTCCCAAGTCAACTCTCCAGTGTCCTCTCGAGTCACCTCTCAAGTTTCCCCTCAGGTCTCCTCTCGAGTTCCCTCTCAAGTCCCCTCTCAGGTCCCCTCTCGAGTTACCTCTCGAGTCACCTCTCGAGTTCCTTCTCAAGTCAACTCTCCAGTGTCCTCTCGAGTCACCTCTCAAGTCAACTCTCCAGTGTCCTCTCGAGTCACCTCCCAAGTCAACTCTCCAGTGTCCTCTCGAGTCACTTCTCAAGTTTCCCCTCAGGTCTCCTCTCGAGTCCCCTCTCAGGTCCCCTCTCGAGTTACCTCTCGAGTCACCTCTCGAGTTCCTTCTCGAGTCCACTCTCCAGTTTCCTCTCAAGTTCCCTCTCAAGCCCTCTCTCGAGTCCCCACTCAAGCCCCTACTCATGTCCAGTTGGAGTTGGAGGTCCCGCAGACTAGTCTTCTGCCGGGGGTCCTGCCAACCCCATGTCCTGTACCGTTGGAGGTTCCGCTGGGGGTCCTGCCAACCTCATGTCCTGTCCAGTTGGAGGTCCCGCAGACTAGCCCTCTGCCGGGGGTCCTGCCAACCCCATGTCCTGTCCAGTTGGAGGGCCCGCAGACTAGCCCTCTGCCGGGGGTCCTGCCAACCCCATGTCTTGTCCAGTTGGAGGTCCCGCAGACTAGCCCTCTGCCGGGGGTCCTGCCAACCCCATGTCTTGTCCAGTTGGAGGTCCCGCAGACTAGCCCTCTGCCGGGGGTCCTGCCAACCCCATGTCTTGTCCAGTTGGAGGTCCCGCAGACTAGTCTCCTGCCGGGGGTCCTGCCAACCCCATGTCCTGTACCGTTGGAGGTTCCGCTGGGGGTCCTGCCAACCTCATGTCCTGTCCAGTTGGAGGTCCCGCAGACTAGCCCTCTGCCGGGGGTCCTGCCAACCCCATGTCCTGTCCAGTTGGAGGTCCCGCAGACTAGCCCTCTGCCGGGGGTCCTGCCAACCCCATGTCTTGTCCAGTTGGAGGTCCCGCAGACTAGCCCTCTGCCGGGGGTCCTGCCAACCCCATGTCTTGTCCAGTTGGAGGTCCCGCAGACTAGCCCTCTGCCGGGGGTCCTGCCAACCCCATGTCTTGTCCAGTTGGAGGTCCCGCAGACTAGTCTCCTGCCGGGGGTCCTGCCAACCCCATGTCCTGTCCAGTTGGAGGTCCCGCAGACTAGCCCTCTGCCGGGGGTCCTGCCAACCCCATGTCTTGTCCAGTTGGAGGTCCCGCAGACTAGCCCTCTGCCGGGGGTCCTGCCAACCCCATGTCTTGTCCAGTTGGAGGTCCCGCAGACTAGTCTCCTGCCGGGGGTCCTGCCAACCCTTTGTCCTGTCCCGTTGGAGGCCCCGCCGACTACTCTCCTGCCGAGGGTCCTGCCAACCCTATGTCCTGTGCCGTTGGAGGTCCCGCCGTCTACTCTCCTGCCGGGGGTCCTGCCAATCCTATGTCCTGGGCTGTTGGAGGCCCCGCCGACTACTCTCCTGCCGGGGGTCCTGCCAACCCTTTGTCCTGTCTCGTTGGAGGTCCCGTCGTCCACCCTCCTGCTGGGGGTCCTGCCAACTCCTGGTCCTCTTCCGTGGGGATCCTGCCGAAGCCTGTCCCGCCGGCTCCGGTTCCTGTCCGGCCGACACCGGGTCCTGCCCGGCCTCCGGAGCTGTCTGGTCTTCGCCCTCATGCTCGGCTCCCTGAGTTCGCCCGCTGTGGCCTTCGCCCCACCATGGACTCTGCCTTGCCCCCGGGCCGTCCGCCCGAGTTCCCCACCTTAGACTCTGCCTTGCCCCCGGGCCGTCCGCCCGAGTTCCCCACCTTAGACTCTGCCTTGCCCCCGGGCCGTCCGCCCGAGACCCCCACCTTGGACTCTGCCTTGCCCCCGGGCCGTCCGCCCGAGTTCCCCACCTTAGACTCTGCCTTGCCCCCGGGCCGTCCGCCCGAGACCCCCACCTTGGACTCTGCCTTGCCCCCGGGCCGTCCGCCCGAGATCCCTTCCTGGTCCCCTACTGGGCTCCTGGGCGGTCAGCTTAGTCCCGTCCTCCGGACCCCCTCCACCCACCCTGCTGGACTTTATTGGATTTTTGTTTTGGGGTTTAGGGACGTCTTGAATCCGTCCCTTGAGGGGGGGGGTTATGTCACGGTTGTCATGTCAGGTCACGGGTCTATGTCTAGGTTTGGGTGTTTTCACTGCTCTGTCATGTTTTCCTCCTGGGTTATTGTCTGGTCCTTTTCCCTGTGTTTTTCCTCCTGTCGTTAGTTTCCTCACCTGTGTCTCATTAGCTGATTGTGTTCACCTGTGGCCCTTGTGTTTCTCCTCCCCTGCCCGGCTGTGTCTTGTCTTGTAATTATCCCTCCCTGTATTTAGTCTTGTCTCGTGCTGTGTTCAGTGTTGGTGCTTCTTTTGTTTGTGACCTGGTTCACCGTAGAGTGTTTTGTTTGTTAAAGTTTATGTATTAGATAAGAGACCTTGAAATAAAGGTATTATCAAGTGTTATCTGCGTTTGGGTCCTACCTGCTTCACTCTGCGCTAACAGTCACACTGCAAACATTCTACAACTCCTTTTAAAGGTATATCTTGCAAAATGCTTTTCTACGTAACTATGTGCCCCGGTGTGTCAGGGAACTCACAAAGTGTCAGAAAATAAACCCCTCTCTCTTTTCCTCCGTACCCAAATCTCTAAAAACGGGGCTACAACGGAGCTAATCCAGATTTGCGTCCGATATGACGTAATATCTGAAATGTGGGCGGGCTTTAGACCCAAGGCCCAATCAGAAACGTCGCTATCAGAAACAATGCCTGACGTATTTTGGACGTAATATGGTCTTTGTTTACATTAGCAAGCATCGCTAACACTCAGAGCTAACCTGTACTGGAGAGAGCATGTGTAAAGAAGCAGGAAATACAAAATTTAAAAAAGCTACGGACCCAGAATCTTCACTTTAGTAACAGGGCTGAAATAGAGGGATAGAATGGGTGATCTTGTTGGTACTTCGAGCCAAACACTTCATAGACATGTTTTGTTATCTGAGCCTAACAATAGTATAATAGGAGACTTTTAATATCCGAGATCACCACCGAGCTGAATCTGGTGTTCTTCCTCAGCGTTTTTCTCGTTCCTCCCTGTCACACAGAGGCTGAATTATAACTCTGAGCATGGTCTCCTCCCCATCACCATCTCATCCGAGCGCCTCCTCTACCTCCTCCTCCTCCAGCCCACAGCTTCCTCCCGGCTGACTTCCTCTTGGCCGCCTGCCAGAGAGCCGATCGCTGCACCTGTCCGTCAGCAGAATACCAACTGATTAATGCTTTCACTGCGACCATTAATAAAACTGCAGAGAGGCTGCTCTTCATAATGGAGAGGTACAGCGAGGCCTGCATCGAACCAAATGAGAAGGTCTTATGCAATATGTGAAATCATTGGCGTGTGTGTGTATTTTAGGGGATGAAAAGTGCTTCAATCTGACATCCAGTGATAAAGTTCCTCCATGCAGAACCACAGCAGTGCACTCAGTTATTTATGTGAGGGCTTTATCAGATTTAATTTAGTGTCTTTTCTGTCCCGTGTGCCGAAGTACATTTTCTCAAGTACTGTACTACTTTTTGCTTCTTTGTACTTCTACTCCACTATAATGTATGTAATACCTTTAGTTACTTTACAGATGTGGATGAATGATGTGAAATATAATCACGTGTTAAATCAGACTTTAGTTCCACCTGGAGTAAAGATCTGAGTACTTCTACTTTTACTCAAGAACAAGATCTGAGTACTTCTACTTTTACTCAAGTACAACATCTGAGTACTTCTACTCTAGTACAAGATCTGAGTACTTCTACTTTTACTCAAGTACAATATCTGAGTACTTCTACTTTTACTCAAGTACAACATCTGAGTACTTCTACTTCTACTTTTACTCAAGTACAATATCTGAGTACTTCTACTTTTACTCAAGTACAACATCTGAGTACTTCTACTCTAGTACAAGATCTGAGTACTTCTACTTTTACTCAAGTACAATATCTGAGTACTTCTACTTTTACTCAAGTACAATATCTCAGTACTTCTACTTTTACTCTAGTACAAGATCTGAGTACTTCTACTTTTACTCAAGTACAACATCTGAGTACTTCTACTCTAGTACAAGATCTGAGTACTTCTACTTTTACTCAAGTACAACATCTGAGTACTTCTACTTCTACTTTTACTCAAGTACAATATCTGAGTACTTCTACTTTTACTCAAGAACAATATCTGAGTACTTCTACTTTTACTCAAGTACAAGATCTGAGTACTTCTACTTTTACTCAAGTACAAGATCTGAGTACTTCTACTTTTACTCAAGAACAATATCTGAGTACTTCTACTTTTACTCAAGTACAACATCTGAGTACTTCTACTTCTACTTTTACTCTAGTACAAGATCTGAGTACTTCTACTTTTACTCAAGTACAAGATCTGAGTACTTCTACTTTTACTCAAGTACAAGATCTGAGTACTTCTACTTTTACTCAAGTACAAGATCTGAGTACTTTTACTTTTACTCAAGTACAAGATCTGAGTACTTCTATTTTTACTTAAGTACAAGATCTGAGTACTTCTACTTTTACTTAAGTACAACATCTGAGTACTATATATTACTATACTATAATATGAATACAGTTCAAGTATTGCTTTCAGCTAACCTAACACAGTTGTGTGAAATCTGTTGACATAATGCATGAAATGAAAGTCAGCGTTTGGGTGTTTCCTGTGCGGACAGGTGTTGTGATGTTTGGGGAAAGATCCACGGTTCTTTTTATTAGACAACAGCATGAGAGAAAGCTCCGGTTATCTGTGACACTGCAGTGTTTCCCTGATTCTCCTCTAAACTGAACCTTCTGAGTCCTCCTCCTCCTCCTCCTCCTCCTCCTCCTCCTCCTCCTCCTCCTCCTCCTCCTCCTCCTCCTCCTCCCTCCTCTGTGTGACAGCTCTGCTCTCTGCTCTGGTTCTCTGGTTCTCCGCAGCAGAGGGATGGGGGTGTGATGATGGAGGACAGGTCTCAGGTCTCTGGCAGCTTCAGTGATCCACGGTCTCTCAGCTGGACTCACCCTGACGACTCGGCTCCTTTTCCCCATCCGTCTCCTCTCTCCTCTCTCCTCTCTCTTCTCACACAGCACAGCAGCCATTTGTTCTGGGGATGAAGGGCCTGTCCGCAGGTAACTGAGACTTTACTGAACGGTTGCATATGCACAGTTATAGGGCAGAACTAGAACTGTTTCCCCAACTGTTTTCAATAGCGTGGCTTCTTTGAAATGCATTGTTTGAACCAAGTATCTCCTGAGCAGCACAACACACATGTGGTGGGACACAAAGCTTGTCATTGTCCGATTTACAAAACACTAACAGCCAAATGGCAAAGCAATCTTATGTATTCATGAAATAACAAGATAGCATTGTAGTCGTGTTGAACAGCGCCCGTTGGAAAGTTGCAATTTATTAAGAAACTGAGGCGTCTTTTTCAGCAGTTATGCTTCTAAGAAAAATCACAAATCCATATTTCTGATTACTTTCTGTCATTTAACATCAAAGTGCCTTCAAGGTCAAACTGAACAAATACCATGTGAACTGATGACCTTTGAGGCAATTCAATGTTTTCGGCTAATTAGACTGCTTTGAAAACACAAGTATTAAATGTAAAATGTGGATTTGTTTTATTGAACTTAGCATAGTATCATTATTTTAGGAATTGTGTACATGTCAATTTGAATAAACATTGTTTGTAATTGTCACATACCCTTCTAAATAACCTCTGTACTAAAAGATTGGTTTAATTTAGTATTTTTTCTGTGTGTTGATTTGTGGAAGAAGCAGCATCTTCAAGTCTCTTATAAGCACCTCTAATTAAAACAAAAATAAACCATAAATCTTCTCCTTTAAAGGTCTCGACCCCTCCCCACTGAGCACGCTGGTGTGTTGGCATCAAGGTTTATTATCCTTTATAATGTACAATATACAAAAATATAGGGTACCAAAAAATTCACAGTGTCTAAAAGGCAGTGATTACAGTCTACATGACAGGTCTAACAGTACACCTGGTAAGTTGCATAGAAGGGCACAGAGCCTCACATCGCAGGGGACAGAGCTCACAGGGGACCAATCAGATCACTGGCTTTCAGATAGAGCTCACAGAGGACCAATCAGATCACTCGCTTTCAGATAGAAGCTTAGTTTGGATCAAAATGACTATTTTAATTCAATGTTATCATCATATATGACTTCTTGCAGTCTGTAGTGTTTGTTTCTGTCCCGTATATCAGTGCCACGCAGTTCTTCTCAGTGTGGGTTTGTGTTTTTTCTGGATATTTGATGTTTGAGCAGCTGTTTCAGGTCACATTTCGGAGCTCTGTCCCCAAACAAACCTCATGGTTGGTGTGTACTTAGCTGCTGCACTTTTTTTTAAACAACTATAAGGCTTTTTTTTAAACAAACAGTGTTAGCTATACAATATACAGATACATTTACACGATCCTCTGCAGGTTTACACTGGGCCTGCTGTCTATGTACAGATAGAGCTCTCGTGCATGTACAGTCGCTGAACTGAAAAGCATCGCTGGGTTAGCATTCATCGATCATCAGGCAATAATAATAATCATAAAATATAGCTGTGAAAATGCCCTTTATAAACCAAGCTATGACTTTAAATAGTGTCAGTTCCACCTGTGATGCTGTAACTTACAATGACTAGCTTCCCATGTATGAAATATAGAAACACAGTAGAATGCCTGCGACAGTATGTGGAAAGAAATGCACAAAAAAACCTCATATATAGTCAAATGTATGAAAGCATTTACATTGTACAAAATACCCCTCTGTCCACACACACACACACACTTCCACACACTTCCACACACTTCCACACACACACACACACACACACACACACACACACTGTGTAAAAACCATGTCAATATTTGTATTGTTTTATCGTTTATTTCACATATTGAAGATGCTTACCAAACTAATGAAAACTCAAGAAACAACAAAGGAATGTGAAATTAGAGAAACAAGAATTAATCAGCTATATCTTACTGAACAAAATATGTCCTCCTATGCTACAGCTTGTCTAAGAATAAAACAAACATTTAGAAAAAACCAAACAAGCCAGTCTACTAGCTTCTTCTACAATCATAGAAAAGCCAATCCAGTTGTTCAGCACACTGGCCATATTTGATATGACCACCGGGCTATTAAGCACTCAGTAGAATCGATGCATCCATTGGAGAATCAATTGGAGAATCAATCAATTCCCTTTTAGAAGTCTTTATTCGTGGAAAAGAAACAGAAGAAATAGAAAGAAATCTCCCCCCTGCCCTCTTTTGCATACAGGCACCCAAGGCATCCCAAAGCTTTATGTACACTTCCCACAATCCCCCTTGATTTGACTTGAGGTCCTTGTCCACAGAGGGCGTGTGAATCCACTGTTATTGAGGATTGTGACTCGTCCAAAAAAGCGCAATCGACTCAGAAGTTCTTATCTCTCCGTCACGTGAAGTCCCAACAATGGAGGGCGTGCGTTCGCCCCAAACAACCACGTTGATATTGATCTCTAATTAATTTCAGCATCGACTTGTTTGAGTCTTCTGTTGTTGTTCTCTCGTCTGCATGGACATATGGATAGGTTTGTTTTCAGTAACTGCTTGTGTTGAAGAGGGACTCAAAGTTCATTACAAGCCCAGAATGTGGTTAGTAATGGAGAGGCGTAACAAAACGGTGACCCAGATCCAGGGAAATGTACGTTTTTTTCACGTGGAATTGAACTCATCACCTGTGCTGAGGAGCAAGCCAAAATTCGTCCGAGTGTAATTTTCCACTAAATCGCCCCGTGAAGCTTTGAGCTGACCCTGCTATATCCACTCAGACCGTTACCACAACACCCCCTTTTTTATTCTTCCGAACCCCCGCACCTCCTGATGGAAAGTTCCAAAAAACGCCCTTGAGGACACAAACCCAACGATGCGGAAGAGACGATAGGAGCGAAGGAAAATGGCGGTGACGAACTGAGGGAAACTGTCCGAGCTCTGAGAAACGTTACAGTTCACGTCGGTTCAGTTATATCACCGTTCGGGGTGGTGTCCGTTAGTGAGGGGGGGTGGGGGGGGGGAGGGGGGAGTTCGGAGAGATGGAGGGGCGAGTCTCAGCTGTTGTTGTTTTGGTTGTAGGTCCTACAGGGCGAAGGGGAGGAGTTTGGCTGGTAGTCGAATTTGCCGAGTGCCGTGGGATAGTAGGTGGTGGTGTAGACGTTGGTTTGTTGGAGCGGCGTCGGGAAGAAGTTAGATCTTTCATCCGGCAGCAGGTTGTTCTTGTTGAGCGTCTGGAATGACACAGTGGAGAGAAAATTAGGAATGCACTCATAGCTTGAATGAAAGTTATTTTATGCCATGTTACCGCCTAGAAGATACTACCTCATAGGACAACATTTGAGCTCATAGGAGTTTCTAAAAAGAAAATCTGCTGGAAGATGTTTTTTCAGTTATTAACAACCAGGTTGATATTGAAATCTAATTAATTTCAGCATCGACTTGTTTGAGTCTTCTGTTGTTGTTCTCTCGTCTGCAAGGACATATGGATAGGTTTGTTTTCAGTAACTGCTTGTGTTGAAGAGGGACTCAAAGTTCATTACAGGCCCAGAATGTGGTTAGTAATGGAGAGGCGTAAAGAAACGGTGACCCAGACCGAGAGACATGTAAGTTTTGTTCACATGTGGAATTGAACTCATCTCCTGTGCTGAGGAGCAATCGGTTTAAAAAGCTTTAGACCGATTGCACGGAAGATGTTTTTTCAGTTATTAATAGAGGACTCAGTCAGTTGGACATAGCGGAGAAACAAGTTCGATTTCAGAATCGCTTTATTAATCTCACAGCGGGGAAACTCACAGTGTTACAGCAAATGTGGCAAAGCAGGTCAAACAGAAAAAGCATTAAATAAGAAATAAATAAAATCACACATTAGTAAATAAAAACAAATGAAGACAAATAAGTAAACAACCATGGCTAAAACACGAGTAGCAGCAATTTAGGTCAAACTTAGTGATAAATAGCATATTCAAGTATTGTGACCATTCTAAAAATATGTACTTTTTACATTAAAGTGATCGTAGCACTGTACAATTGCAAATACCTATAGCTCTAATTAATCATATGCTATTGTATGCCATATTACTGAATAGAAAATATTTTAAAAACATGTACTTTATTTAAACAATGACCTCATGGGACAATGAGCTCTTGAGTTTCTATAAAAAATAAACTATGCTGGAAGATGTTTTTTCAGTTATTTCTAGAGGTTTCGAGGACTCAATTATAATCGTAAAGTTGGAATAGAATTGTTAAAATAAAGATTTTTCACAATGTGGACTCTGTTTTATGTAGGAAGTTAAAAGTAATATCTGTAATTCTCTCCCGCGGGTGAATAAAATACCTCCACTCGCCTTGAGATTATAGCCTGTGTGATCTAAATGTATTCACAACCCAAGCAAACCAATTCAACAAATGTAATTGAGTTCATGTCAAGCATACTCAAGGCTCTAATATATGACAATCACAGCTGTGGAGACATTGGTATAGTTGTCTCTTTGTAGGACACTGATTTATATTACTCTTAAACTATGAATTCTTTTTATGCTGTGTATGTAATTTATTATATGTAATGCCTTGTCTTTTATCTGGACCCTGAGTCTGTAATCACGTTTTCATTCATTCATATGAGATGGCGGGAATTCACTGCAGGTCTCTTAAATAAAAACAAGACTAAAACCCACATATTATTCTAATGCAATTGCTGAGTCTTGGGTAAAAGCCGAACATAAGGTGAAACACTTTCCAGGGGAAGCATTAGACTAATGTAATCCATCTGAGCAGCTCCTGGGACCGCGGCAGAAGATAACCAGGTTAGAGTCGCTGAAATACACAAACGCTGGGCATCATAAATTGGCCTGGAGGGAAGGAACCTGCAGGATAAACAGCGCGGCAGCCGTGCACCGTCACAGCAGCTGTTCCTCCTGTCGTTAAGGATAATGAGTTCAGGCTCTCCGCACCACGATGGCTGTCAGCGCCGCGTCCACACAAACAATAACAGCCAGAGTCAGGAGGCTCATAGGATCCGAAACAAAAGGGAGGTGTTGTTGAGGTCACATGTTCCTGTCACGCTTTGGTTAAGATCTTTGATACTGGCAGGTTGACAGACGTTAACATGAATCTACGGTGGCCGACAGATAACCTAGTTGGGTCATCATTGGGTTTCAGCATGATCTCACTTTCAGCTGCTCTTGTTATTAATGAGACGGATCTATTAGACACTGTCTCAAATTGTAATGATTGTATGTATTACTTCATGGATTCTACTTAACAGACTGTACGTGGTTTGTCCTTGTTTGTCATGCTTTGCTTTCTGTTATTTTGAAGGGGGTTTATCCTAATAAATACTTTTCTAAATATAGTTATTTCAAATATACTGGCGAAACACAGAAACAGCCTCACAGTGACAGTTGGCCATCTTTATAATCCCCGAACTTCAACAAGCGCTCAGGACCCAACAGTGTGTATCATTTTTTAGAGTCTGTATTTTCCATTAAAGTCAACTTTATTGTCAATCTTTCAGTTTGTGTGTACAGACAGATCGAAATACCGTTTCCCACCATCCCGAATACAACAATACAAATATAAAAATATGTATACAAATATGTATATCCTATATATACACAATCAACAGACACATTTATACATAGGCACACATTAAGACCTGAATAGAAGCAATATATACAATGTTTCCCTGTGTTTTGAGATCTTGCATTGTAGTGTAGTTTATTTTATTTTTTTGAGCGTGTAAAACCAAAGAAAATACAAATGAAACAAAAGATGATACAGTACTATACAAATGAATGCAATAACAAAACGAAATATTTAATTAATAATTGAATAATCTGTATTATCATTGTCTGATATCAATAAACAACAAAGCTTTAGCTAATTACACGTCCGAAAAGGGGAAGAAGTTTACACTTATTTTTCTTTTTACATCTTAATATAATGTTAACATACAATATCAATGTATACTTTAACCTTGAATAATTTATATAATCATTCATATAATAAATACAGGCAAGTGTGTTTCTGCAGCGCTTTTTGAAAACCTTTCCCTTTTTTTTCTCAGGTTGGGGGAGATGTTTCTAGAAGTGTTTTTCTTTTTATATATTCGTATAGTTTCTAAAGCTGCAGTGCCTTTGCAAATGTCAGCCACCTCATAAATCATTGCCGGTGTAGGTACCAGATGTGTTCGGGTGTATTTCCGTCGCATCCGTCATATCCATCATATTTTACGGCAACTCAAGAGGGCCATCACGGTCAAATTCCGAACATTTAAACATAGCCGACACTTCATTCTTTATTTTGTCCGTTATTATATGTAGAAGATTATACTTTTTCTCTGTCATGTTGTTTCCATAGCAACAACATCAAACAATAACAACTAACCGCTAGCCGCAAAGCTAGCATCACAGCCACTGCTCCGTTTTCGGAGACTTTGCACACGTTTTTCACAAACATTTTCACCCGCTAGGAGTACTTCCATTCGCTTCGTCTTGATCTGTAGATGTGATTTGATGTGTCGTGTGTCCCCCAACTCCTCTCCAAAGTTCAGATATTTAATAAAATACTCAGGGGAGTTTCCTGAATTTTCATGCCCAAAGCCAAGCACTAGGCCCTGGGTAAATTAAGAGGCTGATCTCGGGCACTTTTGACCACTTTCCCTGGTGGTAGAAACTCAAGCCAGACATCCCTGGAATCGTCTCAGAGAGCAGATGATCAGTGGGGCCTTGTTTTTACTGAATGATGTGTTTTTTTATGGGGAATTCAAATATGAGCTTATTTTTAGGATTTTCTGAGACTTTGCACACGTTTTCACAAACATTTTCACGCTAGGAGTAGCCTATGGGAGTACTTCCATTCGCTTCGTCTTGATCTGTAGATGTGATTTGATGTGTCGTGTGTCTCCCAGCTCCTCTCCAAAGTTCAGATACTATATAAAAATACTTAAATGTAAATAAAACATTAAACATAATGACCAAAAAAGAACCTGAAAGATATGTATTCTATCTACACATTTCGTAATTATCTAATCTAGTGGCTTTATAAAAGTGTTGGCTAAAGTAACGCAGAATATATATATTTTTTAATTGTAAATAATTAGAAACATTATTTATGTGCACAAGTACATGGGACCCCAGCATAGCACCCCACACATAACAAGCTGTCTCGAGTTCCTCCGGCTGCAGTTCCGCAGACGGCCAGTGTGTGGCAACAGAGCGCTGGGAGCAGAGGGATGTGAGTATATGACGGATATGACGGATGCGACGGAAATACACCCGAACACATCTGGTACCCCGAACACATCTGGTACCTACACCGGCACACACTTGAGTCAGATGTGTTCAGACAGAAAGAAAGCCGACAGATAACCTAGTCATTTAAAACGTACTGACGAAACAAGGCCTCACAGTGACAGTTGGCCATCTTGTATATACAGGACTGTCTCAGAAAATTAGAATATTGTGATAAAGTTCTTTATTTTCTGTAATGCAATTAAAAAAACAAAAATGTCATACATTCTGGATTCATTACAAATCAACTGAAATATTGCAAGCCTTTTATTATTTTAATATTGCTGATTATGGCATACAGCTTAAGAAAACTCAAATATCCTATCTCTAAATATTAGAATATCATGAAAAAGTATACTAGTAGGGTGTTCAACGAATCACTTGAATCGTCTAATTAACTCGAAACACCTGCAAGGGTTTCCTGAGCCTTGAAAAACACTCAGCTTGGTTCAGTAAACTAAATCACAAGTATGGGGAAGACTGCTGATCTGACTGCTGTCCAGAGGACCGTCATTGACACCCTCCATCAGGAGGGTAAGACACAAAAAGAAATTTCTCAAAGAGCAAGCTGTTCACAGAGTGCAGTTTCAAAGCACATCCACAAAAAGTCTGTTGGAAGGGGGAAATGTGGCAGGAAACGCTGCACAACCAAGAGAGATGACCGCAGCCTTAACAGCATTGTGAAGAAGAGTCGCTTCCAGAATTTGGGGGAGCTTCAAAGACAGTGGACTGAAGCTGGAGTCCAGGTATCAAAAGTCACTGTTCACAGACGTGTCCGGGAAATGGGCTACAATAGCCGTATTCCCATGGTCAAGCCACTTCTGAACTCAAGACAACGGAAGAGGCGTCTGACTTGGGCTAAGGAAAAGAAGCACTGGACAGTTGCACAGTGGTCCAAAGTCCTCTTTTCAGACGAAAGCAAGTTTTGTATTTCATTTGGAAGTCAAGGCGCCAGAGTCTGGAGAAAGGCTGGAGAGGAGCAAAATCCAAGTTGCTTGAAATCCAGTGTGAAGTTCCCACAGTCAGCGATGGTTTGGGGAGCCATGTCAGCTGCTGGTGTTGGTCCACTGTGTTTCATCAAGCCCAGAGTAAATGCAGCTGTGTACCAAGAGATTTTAGAGCACTACATGCTTCCGTCTGCTGAAAAGCTCTATGGAGATGAGGAATTCATTTTCCAGCATGATCTGGCACCTGCCCACAGTGCCAAAACCACCAGTAACTGGTGTACTGACCATGGCATTACTGTCCTCGATTGGCCTGCAAATTCCCCTGACCTGAACCCCATAGAGAATATGTGGGGTATTGTGAAGAAGAAGCTGAAAGACACCAGACCCAACAATGCTAATGAGCTAAAGGCCGCTATTGAAGCATCCTGGGCATCCATAACACCTCAGCAATGCCACAGGCTGATTGCCTCCATGCCACGCCGCATTGATGCAGTAATCCGTGCAAAAGGATTCCCAACCAAGTACTGAGTGCATTAATGGACATTTTCAAATGTTTGATTGTGTTTTGCTGTTATAAATCTTTTTTTTTTACTTGGTCTGAGGAACTATTCTAATTTTTTGAGATAGGATTTTTGAGTTTTCTTAAGCTGTATGCCATAATCAGCAATATTAAAATAATAAAAGGCTTGCAATATTTCAGTTGATTTGTAATGAATCCAGAATGTATGACATTTTTGTTTTTTTAATTGCATTACAGAAAATAAAGAACTTTATCACAATATTCTAATTTTCTGAGACAGTCCTGTAATCCCCAAACGTCAAGAAGCGCTCAGGTCCCAACAGTGTGCTTCCTTTTTTAGTGTTTTGAGCTTCTTGTATCGTTGTGTCTATGCAGCGCTTTTTGTGAACCCTGCGCATGTTTCATCAAGTTGGTGAGGATGTGTAATCATTTCTATGTCTTTTGGTACATTTGTGTTTTCATATTCGTATCGTTTCTAAAGCTGCAGCGCGTTGCTCTTCATGGAAACGTTTTGGGCTGTTGTAACGCCTTTGCACATGTCGGCCACTTCATAAATCAATGCCGGCACACACTTAAGTCAGATGTGTTCAGACAGAAAGAAAGCAGGAGTTAACATGTAATGTAATCCAAAAATGTCCAATTTGAAAAATAGCGGTGATTAATTTGTGTCAAATCACATAAACAACAGGCACATGCTCTAATACAAGGAAACGGAGCAGTATCAGCAGGACAAAGCATCCTTGGGAGGGTCCTTGACCTTTGAATTAAAGGAATTACTTTGCTGCTTCTGAGACGTGGAATATTTTTATTAGATCTGAACTTTGGAAAATATATGGCTGTTGCCCAGTCATGAGAAAAAAGTGTCTGGTGTCGGATTAGCCAAATCAAATGTACTTACATCAGTGATTCGTACGTGCACTTATAGAATTATTGGAGCTTCTATGCAAACTGAGATAGTTGTGACAAATATCAAACTAACTTTGGTTCAGGTTTTTAAAATGTGATCTATTTGGACACTATTATCACCAGTGTTGGGTGTAACAAAATTCACTGTAATCACATACACATTTTCAGTAACACAGTAATGTACAACCCAGTCTCACGGCATTTCCTGTTATAGTTAGAACCTCCATACAAACGCGATTCTGCGATCGCCGCATATTTATCAAAAGGCCGCATAATCCCCGCATTTTTCCACACAAAGTTGATCAAAAAAAAAGTTAACTTAAGTCGTTAATGCGACTTCATCAGCTCGCGCATCACAGAAGGTAAACAACACCGTAGAGTGAACGTGTGGAGCTCATGAGAGAGAAAACACCAAGATGAACAAATCTAATCCATCTCATTTACCGACGAACATTTCTGCTAAAGAGCGGGCAAAGCAGTTCCCCGATGTCTTGCACGAAAGTGGGGGGAAACTATTCTGCACCCCGTGTAACTGTGTTGGAGCATAAGAGAACATCGACGGTGACGACCCACTTTGATTCATTCAAACATTCGAAAATGCTTTCTGCTGCTGCGGACAAGAAAGCCAAACAACTCACGTTCACCGAGGCATCGACCTCCAAAACCCTTTCGAGGGCTACAAGAAACGAGATGAGAAGCTACAAGACTGAAGCTGGTCAGATAACGAGTAAATGAAAACAGAATGAGGCGGAGAAGTGTGTGTGCGTGTGTGTGTGTGTGTGTGAGAGAGAGAGAGAGAGTGAGAGAGAAAGAGAGAGAGTGAGAGAGAAAGAGAGAGAGTGAGAGTGATTAAAATAGCCCAATTGCTTTTACAATAAATAAACATTGGATGTGTTTAATTGAATAGTAAAAGGGGTTTAGTGGCAGGTTGTGTGTGAGAATAAATAAGACAATATTTAAAAAAAATCTATTCTTTTTCGCAACTTCCCGCAATTTAACCGCATAAAATCACATAAAAACCTGCATGTTTAAATCGCATAATCAAGGATTTTTGCCCGCGTTTTTCTGGAGGGTCTACATAGTCACGAAATGTATTTAATCTATTGATTCGTGTTCCCCAACACGATTTTCGCCTTCTTTTCGTGTCACACAGAACGATTTTTAAAGCAATGTATTTCTATTGGTAGTGTGTTTCGTGTGCACCACGTCTTTTTGTCCGGCCGGGTCTTGGAATACCAGAAGCTGTGTGGTTCATAAAAACATTTTCTTACTCAATATCTTACCCTAAGCCTAACCCTATTCCTTTAATTTTAAATTGTATAATGTCTGAGTTTTCTTGCCGTCAGTGAGGAAAAGAAATGTCTCAGAGCCTCAGAATACTGAAATCTGTATTTCTTGTCATATTTGTTTCCTTCTAATTTGTTATTAATAATAATAATAATAATAAATAATATTTTTATAGCGCCTTTCAGGAAACCCAAGGTCGCTTTACAATTTGGGTAGGGGGGGGGGGGGGGGGGAGTAGGGGAAAAGAGGCAGACAGGTTAAGGGGGGTGGGGGGGGGGTGATGTAGCGGAAAAATAAACCTATTAAACTATCTATACAGTGGGGAAAGCCTTAGTAAAAAGGTGCGTTTTGAGGGCTTTTTTGAATTTGTCCAGGGTTGGGGCACTGCGGATTTGGGGGGGGAGAGAGTTCCAGAGGGTGGGGGATGCCACACTGAAGGCTCTGTCACCGAAAGTCCGCATTATTTACTTTGCTTTTAAAATCGTTCTGTGTGACACGAAAAAAATGGCGAAATCGATAGATTAATTTCGTGACTATAACACGAAATGCCGTGAGACTGTGTTGTAATGTAACGCGTTACTGTTATACATTCAGTAATCACATTACAGTTATTAACATTGCACGAAAAAATTACTAGATTCTTCCTTTGACAGACTCGAGCAGGGGTTCCCAACCTTTAATCCCAAGAGCCCCCCCAAATGACTCCTGTTGGAAGTTGCGCCCCCCCCCCCACACACACACACAAGAGCGGTAATTAAAGTTTAAAAGTCTCAAAATGCTACAACTACTGTCACAAACTGGATGAATGTGAAGTATGTTGTTAAAGGAGGATGAAAGCGTAACTAAGGAGCACTATGGAGTGACTGTGATGGTTATTGGACTCAGGATTCATTCATTTGGATTCCCGCTGTATGAAGAAATTAAAGGACGGCGCAAGTGGAGACAATTCACAAAGGGATGAAACTGTTTAAAACACATGCTCAAAGTAAGCCGGATTTTGCCGATGTGTTTATGTGGATTCAAAAATCGTAAATAATCAAAATGGAGGAGACCGATCTGATCGGAGCAACTGACAAATAATCCAACTGAAACCGGCATGGACAATGACTGCTTTAAAAATGCGCTTATCCAGAAAAGCCCGGTTTGGACATTTTACGGGTAGAAGAAACATTTCTATAGAAATAATTATACATTTCTGTCTTTTTATGCCTTTAATACTAACTTGAATTTTTATTAAAACTAATTAATCAATTATTTTTTATATTTTATTGTAATGTAGAGACAAGGCTTTTAGTGACAATCATTTATTGCGTTCTAAATATGATATTTTGCCTCAAATCATCTGAGGCCTGGCGCCCCCCCTGCGATCTTTGGCGCCCCCCCCGGTTGGGAACCACTGGACTAGAGGGATGTCCGCTGCAGGTTGTTGCAACTGTCCCAGGATGGTGCTGCAGTGCAGAGACATGGCTGAGTCATTAACAGCTATTACTTTTCAGGGGTGGAGGTATGCCCATAAATGTGTCAGAAGAAAGGACAGGAATGTGACGGTAAGGTGCACTGCTGCAAACACAACAACATCAAACCTCTCCAAGCACCTGCAGAGGCAACATGCTAACACGAAGCTAGTAGCTAAAGACCCCCGAACCCAGAGTGATCCTGTTCTGTTTTCACCGACTGTTAGCTTATTTTATTAAAGAGCATAAAAGAAAGACTTGTGTTATGTCTTCCTTATTGCACTAGTAATTGTTAGTTCAGTCAGACAACTCACGTATTCTTAATATGTTTATTAGAAGCAGCATATAGTTGAGTTTGGCGTCTAGGCTCGGGCCTCATCACTCCACAGATTTACAAAGAACATTGAGTGATGATTAGATAACTATCCCCCGAGCCTACAGGTGGAAGCTGGGGTGGAAGCTGGGATGGAAGCTGGGGTGGAAGCTGGGGTGGAAGCTGGGGTGGAAGCTGGGGTGGAAGCTGGGGTGGAAGCTGGGGTGGAAGCTGGGGTGGAAGCTGGGGTGGAGGCTGGGGTGGAAGCTGGGGTGGAAGCTGGGGTGGAAGCTGGGGTGGAAGCTGGGCTGAAAGCTGGGGTGGAAGCTGGGGTGGAAGCTGGGTGGAAGCTGGGGTGGAAGCTGGGGTGGAAGCTGGGGTGGAAGCTGGGGTGGAAGCTGGGGTGGAAGCTGGGGTGGAAGCTGGGGTGGAAGCTGGGGTGGAGGCTGGGGTGGAAGCTGGGGTGGAAGCTGGGGTGGAAGCTGGGGTGGAGGTGGGGCAGGCAAGCAGTACGTGAACGCATCAGTAGCGAACCGTCAGGGCCTTCAAGGTATTCAGAGAATACCCTGGAACACTCAGATAAAACAATCGATTTAATTATATAAATAAAATGTATATAAAGTGAATACATGAGAATCGTATCTGTGTTGTTGATCTGTAATACTAGTGTTACGTTGATTTGTTTGTCCTTCTCGGACCATGCACTACGCATTTCAGTGGTTTTGTGTTGGAAAAGAAAGCAACCAATCAGATCTTCTTCTGGGTCTCTGGGTAGAATATCCTTCAACAAGGTATTCTACATCCTTGATCGAATGCTCTGGCCGTTGCACTGAATGAGAGCGTACGTTTGGACTGACAGTTTGATCAACCAATCATATATTGATTTGTAGCCAATGGGCGTGTTCTTTCAGAGTTCCCCTCGGTTCCAGGGTGCTCTAATACCTCATTCACACCAACGGTGTTTCAGGGCCGGTTCGGAGCTGGAGCTTGAAAAGCACCGGGTTTTCCTGTTCACACCGCAGCGGAGCAGCCTCTTAGCTTCGGAATCCGGTTTGTTGCAAGCTCCAAAAAATTGTCCGTCTAGAGCAAAAGCACCGCATACGTCACGCTTACGTCGAGGCGGGGGCAGGGGCGAGATCAACTCCTGAACAACAACAAGAAGCCAGCGTTTTATCCAGCTTGTACACAACGATGGAGAAACTTAAGCAGCAGTGGTCCCCTGGAGAGACCAGCTACCTGCTGGGAACCTGGTCTCAGCAGTGGTCCCCTGGAGAGACCAGCTACCTGCTGGGAACCTGGGCTTCCGAAGAGGTACAGAGGAAGCTGGAGCACAATCGGCCATTGTTGTTGTTGTCGGTATCAGCTGTGAGGGGTATCCGCGCGGTTTGGCTTTATGAAGCACGCAAACGGTTACGTCATGACACAAACGATGACGCGATGACGCAGCACCAGTCGGACTCTGGGCGGTGTGAAAAGAGCCAGAGCTAAACCTGAAAAGCTCTAGCATGGAGCTTGAACCGGAGTTGCGTTGGTGTGAATGAGGTATAGAAGGCCCGCTAGTTAACTGGCTCGAGACAGAGGATCTAGAATGCGACGAAGCAATTGAAATGACAAGTGCAACAGGTGAAGATGAAGTTGTTGCGGACTTGTTGTGAGGACCCTTTTCAAGACGACAAGTCAGTGAAAAGACGGACATTATAGTGCCGCGGAGGGGGGGGGGGGGGGGGTGTCTACAGAAGGTCCAGTTGTGATAGACACGGTTCGCCACTGGAACGCATCAGCAATGTGACAGAGCCGCAGCATTAGCGAGGAAGAGGCAGGCAGACCTGGCAGCTTAAATAGAGCGGCAAGTTAAGGAGATTGTGTTTGGTTGGTTGTAAGAGAGACGCGTCACGTGTTAATGTATCATTGGTGCTCGAGTTGACTGCCTGAACTAGCTCGCAGGCCCCATATGTGTGCACATGTAGGCCTAAGTTAGAAGTTGTGGCTGGCTGTTGCTGAGTAACACAAAAGTAATAATGTAACGACTTTATGCAGAGAGTAAAGAAGTAAAGTAATATATTCCTTTTTGTTTTAAAGAAATGAGAAACGACCCCATCACTGATTATCACACACACAACCAATCAACCAAGAGCAAACAATGAAAGTTGTGGAGAGGCCGAAAAACTGCACTTAAAGTCTATAAACCTCGGGGAACATAGTTTCTTGACTTTCTGTAAATGTGAATGCACAGTCGAGCGATAGCAATGGGAGGTCGAGGCCTTACTAATGCGTCGGAAAGCTAATGGGGCCCATTAATAAGGATTTGGGTTACGGCTTGAAGCCTATAGGTTCTGTGTGAGAGCAAGGAGGAATAAAGATGAACGGTAATTCATCTTCTGCGGTTAGCGCTCCATTGAGATAAATGCCTGAATAAAGACTCTAAATAAAACATGAATCACATCGCCCTTGAATCTTCAGCGTTAACATTGTGTGTGTTTGTGTGTGTGAGCAACATCCATTTGTGTTGTTTGTATCTACATGCACTCTTTTGACATGTAGATAGACTTTTTGCAGTACTTTGTATTTTATTACATATGTTGCATTGTTGGAGGAGCTCAGGTCAGAAGAATTTCATTGCCATTTCTACACTGTAGCTTTGAGCACATGACAATAAAACCTTTGAATTGAAATTGAATTGATAAATCTATCGATTAGATTTATGATTAGAAAATGATAAAAGTAGGGCAGACATGTGGAGATTATCCGGCTGAACAAAACGTGCATTTATCAAACAGGCGGCAGATACCCTATCCGTTTTTAAGAGTGCGCTTAATAAGACCTTCCTTTTTGATAAAGCTTATAGTTGGGGCTGATTAGATTAGATTCTAGTTTTGCTGCAATAGGCTTAGACTGTCGGGGGACATCTTACTTCTTCCTTCTCTCTGTCTGTACCTGTGTACTCTCATGTTCCGATTAACCCAGCTTCCCCAAATGTCTTTTTGGTGTCTATATACGCCGGGATCCTGAGTCCTGATCTGAGTCCTGGACTTCGAGTCGTGGCTGAACCGGTCTCTGTGGTCCTGCCTGACTCTCCCCATACTACTTCCCCACAGGATTGTTGACATCCTCGTGGATTCATCTCCTTATTACACACACATGCATTTCCAAACATTTGGTCTACCTATGTTGTAAATGTATTATCTTTTCGACATCTATTGCACGTCTGTCCGTCCTGGGAGAGGGATCCCTCCTCTGTTGCTCTCCCTGAGGTTTCTCCCATGTTCCCTTTAAACTGTGGGTTTTCTCTGGAAGTGTTTCCTTGTACGATGTGAGGGTCTAAGGACAGAGGGTCTAAGGACAGAGGGTGTGGTATTGTCATACTGATATTCTGTACAAACTGTGAAGTCCACTGAGACAAATGTAACATTTGTGATATTGGGCAATATAAATAAACATTGATTGAGGTTCGTTTTCCACAGATCTTATTTTTTACAATATTCCTAAACCCTATGGAGAAATCGCATTGCTTTTTTGTCGAGGGAACCCTTGCGCAGCTTACTTCCGGGTCGGCCTAAATACGTCATCCCTGCACCAATAGAATTGAAATGTTAGATTTTCTTATACCTTGAACTCCATGGGTGTGTACTTCTCGTTCTTTGGCGTGGTGTTGCCCTTGTAGTTGAGGTGGTTGGGGGTGGTGGGGTGGATGACGGCTGACTCCTGCGAAGGCTTATGGAAGCGCTGACAGTAGACATAGATCAGGAAGGACAGAAGCCCCGCCCCCAGGAAACAGGAAACTCCAGTGGCGATCAGGTGGATGGAGGTGAACGCTGGGAGAAGAAGAAGACACGTGGAGTGTTAAGATATGTTATCACATCCTGGTGCGAAAACGTTCAGCGCACATTACTGGCTTTATGTCATACATCCAATACAATGTCAATTCTTAATTAGGTTAAAGAGGCCCTTTTAAATTTTTCTGGGTTTTCTCTGTAGTGTGTTCTATACGTTTTAATGCATGTAAATAGTCTACAAGGGCTAAAATCCCTGTGTTTCTCTTCCATACACGTATGTCGGGGGCGGGAGATTCATGTGATTGGTTGTTGGTCGCAAAAAATCCCCAAGCTTTCAGACACGCCCAGCTCCAAGATTTTCAAGATTTTTTCAAAGCTGCTGTGTGGACGTACCGTTCCGCTGCGTCCACACTACAGCGTCGACAGCTTCAAAAACAGTTTCCAACGCGTCTGCCCATTCACTTTGAATGGGGTGACGTCACGTTGCCTCGCTTTTCGCCGAACTGAATTGTGGGTAGCATAGCGGTCCGTCTCCGCCGTCAGAAGTTGCCGGAGACGCCGGAGTAGCCAGCGCCAGCCAATCAAATCCCGTTTCTGAAAATCTGACAGCTCAAGCGCTAGCCAATCAAACTGCGTCTAAGCTGGGAGAGATATCCCGCCGTTGATTTCTATATTTCAAAAAAAGATGGAGGAGAAACTAATTATCGCCGTAGCAAATCACCCGGTTTTGTATGACCAGACCCTCTTCACCTACCGGGATACAAACCGGAGGAACCAGGCATGGAGGGAGGAGGCAGAGACAGTGGGTGAAACTGGTAGGTTTTCGCCTGTTTGGGGAGTTTATATATATATATATATATATATATGGCTCGCATAAAATCCCCGGGGTTTTTTGCTTTGTATGTCGGGGGCGGGAGATTCATGTGATTGGTTGTTGGTCGCGTTGCTCGAATAAAATCCCCAAGCTTCAGACACGCCCAGCTCCAAGCTTTTTTTGAAGCTGTAGTGTGGACGCTCCGTCTCAGAGGCGTCCCAGAAGCGTCTCGCTGCTGGGCTCCGCTCGAAATAGGATTGAAGTCTATTTTTCGACGCGACGCAGCCGTAAGGTAATGTCGGGCAGGCAGGAAGTGGAACGTTCAGAGCATATATATATATACACACACACACAAACTCATTTTGCAGACCCTATCCCTCCGTAGTCATTCAAGTAGGAGGAGAAATGCCAGCGTTCTCCTCCGGTTTACAGGCACTGTGTACATTATATATATAGAATAATTATGATGATTTTACCACTAAAATACAGCAACACATCTTTGATTCATGTCGTTTATAACTGGGATATTACAATTATTATTAACTTTGTCTGTACAAAGTAGTCTGTCCAGGAAATATGCTCAAATCAACTGAAACTGCACGCAAGACGCTCCGCTTCTGAAATGTTTCTGAAACGCCGGAGGAGGCCGGACCAAAACCACGCGCAGCCGTTACGCGACGCAGACGGACCCGTTGGAAACTAGGGGTAAGTCTTTCTATCTTTATAGCCTCTGGTGTAAAGTAACTAAGTTCATAAACTCAAGTACTACTTGGGTACAATTTTGAGATACTTGTACTTTATTTAAGTATTTCAATGTTTTGCTACTTTGTTCTTCTTCTCCACTACAGTTCAGAGCTAAAAAGTGTACTTTTCCTCCACTACATGTATTTAATCCCTTCAGTTACTTCACAGATCTGGATGAATGATGTGAAATATAATCAAGTGTTGAATCAGACTTTAGTTCCACCTGGAGTAAATCCACCAGCTACCCTGCAGTCTACAAAGCCATTCAGACTAGCTGCACCTTCACCAGCTTTGAGAACACTTTCATGATCAATCATTATAAAACATATCAAATATATTATTCTGAAATGGACCAATCTGCACAACGACTACTTTTACTGTCGCTACTTTCACTATATTTTGATAATACTTTTGTACTTTCACTTGAGGAACATTTTGATTGCAGAATTGTTCCTACATTCTGGTACTTCTACTTTTACTCAAGTACAAGATCCGAGTAATTCTACTTTTACTCAAGTACAAGATCTATACTTATACCACCTCCGTTTATAGCCTATGAAAAAAACTATTAGAAAACGAAGGCTAAAGCTAACGTTAGCAGATAGTGACAATGTATGCTAGTTAGCTAGCTCAACGATAATATTGCGACAGAAAAACTTTTCAGTGCACATCACGCTCTGCCGCTCTGCTCTGAACACCTGAACGGCCCGTTCTAACAGCTGTTCACCAGCGGTCCAGTCTGTGCCACAGTGACTCCGGACCACACAGTTAATATTAACGAACGCACCCGTAGGTAATGTAGCTGCTGAAGCTAGACCATCATACCGGAGCAGCAGAGGCTTATTATACATCGATGAGCAGAGCCGACGGGCAGGAAGACTCGAGCTTCATTATAATATATAAAAAAAGAACACCATGCGTGTCATGATGGCACATAACGGCTCGCGGCCGCAGATTACTTCGGGTCCCAGACTCCCCCCCCCATAGCCCACAAATATTTGTATTGCAGATCTACATGAATCACACAAACGACCTATTTTGGATTCAAAACGGCGAATTTCGCCGAAAGGTGACAAGTTTGCATCCCTGGATAGGCTAAGGGGCGGGATCTCTAAGCGGTTGACCAATCACAACAGAGCCGGCCAGCTAACCAATCAGAGCAGACTGGGCTCTGGTTTCAGACAGAGGGTGAAAAGAGGTGCTGCAGCACAGGCAGTATGAGAACAATAAAGAGCTTTTTGAACATTAAAGCATGGAGACATGTAGAGACACTACATACTGATATACACCTGAACATCAGCAGGAGAGGACTCTTTAAAGTAGAGACACTACATACTGATATACACCTGAACATCAGCAGGAGAGGACTCTTTAAAATAGAGACACTACATACTGATATACACCTGAACATCAGCAGGAGAGGACTCTTTAAAGTAGAGACACTACATACTGATATACACCTGAACATCAGCAGGAGAGGACTCTTTAAAGTAGAGACACTACATACTGATATACACCTGAACATCAGCAGGAGAGGACTCTTTAAAGTAGAGACACTACATACTGATATACACCTGAACATCAGCAGGAGAGGACTCTTTAAAGTAGAGACACCACATACTGATATACACCTGAACACCAGCAGGAGAGGACTCTTTAAAGTAGAGACACCACATACTGATATACACCTGAACACCAGCAGGAGAGGACTCTTTAAAGTAGAGACACTACATACTGATATACACCTGAACATCAGCAGGAGAGGACTCTTTAAAGTAGAGACACTACATACTGATATACACCTGAACATCAGCAGGAGAGGACTCTTTAAAGTAGAGACACTACATACTGATATACACCTGAACATCAGCAGGAGAGGACTCTTTAAAGTAGAGACACGACATACTGATATACACCTGAACATCAGCAGGAGAGGACTCTTTAAAGTAGAGACACTACATACTGATATACACCTGAACATCAGCAGGAGAGGACTCTTTAAAGTAGAGACACTACATACTGATATACACCTGAACATCAGCAGGAGAGGACTCTTTAAAGTAGAGACACTACATACTGATATACACCTGAACATCAGCAGGAGAGGACTCTTTAAAGTAGAGACACTACATACTGATATACACCTGAACATCAGCAGGAGAGGACTCTTTTAAGTAGAGACACGACATACTGATATACACCTGGACATCAGCAGGAGAGAACTCTTTAAAGTAGAGACACGACATACTGATATACACCTGGAAATGATGAGAATAGAGCCCCTTTAAGACACATTTTAAACAGGCAGAGCAAAGGCTCCTAAGGGGTGTTGGTGGGGAAATCAATCTATTTAAGAATCTCAATTCCTATATTTTAAATGCTGAATCACAGCTTTGACTAACAGAGAATACTGAGGCTTTACTCAGGATTGTACTTTTGGCTTTGTACTTCCTGTCGGTCATTTTGGTTTCATACAGGGTTGTGAAAATAATCATTAGTTTGCAAATGAGTCTCAAAACGTATTTTAAAAGATGGACAAGTTGTGGCCCGTCCTGGTGACACTGTAGTGTATGTTCTTGCTCCTCTGACAGACAGAGAAACACATGAACATGCACGTATAATGCATGAACACACACATCATGGACACCTGAGGACACAGACAGGGAACACGTAGACATGCACAACAACGTGAGGCAGCTGTTCATCCACTCACCTCCACAGTGTTGGTCCTTATCAAAACCAGATGCAGGGAGAATGACTGCAGAGAAGAGGAACACAGGGTCAGACACAAACATGCACACACACATGCACACACACACACACTCTCTGCAGACACAGACATCCACACACATCGAGGGGAGTTGACACATGCAGAAAAACAGAGAATGAGAAGTGGTGAGAACTGTCCATTGAGAGTTTGGGATCAGTGTATCGTTGGCCATTTCGTCAGATTGAACCTCTCTAGATGCTGTTAAAGAGCTATACGTTACAGCTACGACACAATCATTTAAAGCTACACATGCTCCTGCCCCTACAACTCCTCAAAGGGAGTGGGCAGGGTTAATGTGTGTGTGTGTGTGTGTGGTTTTAATTGCAGTGCCACATCTCCTGATAATTTTTGTTGGCCTAATTCGTCAGTTTCCTCACAGCCGCCTCCCCTCTGCGTGTGACCTTAACAAATCCATCTAGCGCCTCATTGAAATTTGCAATAAAATTAGATGTGATTTGGTGTTGTGACAACCCATTAATATTAATCGCCTTCATGTGGACTCATTAGGGATGCACGGCGTGGAGAGGCCTCTGCTGGCAGGCCATGAAAGATCATCTCATGAGAAACTTTCTGAGATAGTCATCAGCATAACAAGGTGCGCCGGGGCCAGCGGGGTACAACCGCTAACTCGCTGATTCACATGGTCCTATTACCACTAATTAACAGCAGCAGATTACTTTAGAGCACAAGGAGAACGGTGGCTACGCACACACACACACACACACCATTTGTGATGGGTGAGGATGAGGACTGATGGCGCTGATGCTACGTACATATTTGACGATGACAGACAGACAAATAGTGTCCTAAAATCACAACCTGCTTTTGAATGAAGCAGCCAATTAAGATAAAGGGGGACTAAAGCATTTTGGGTTCAACTTGAAGTCCCCCCCCAAAAATGTGAGCGAACAGTGTGTGGGAAAACTTTGTCATCCCTTAAAATGGATAAAATACCAGTACGAATATTGAGTTTCAATGTCAGCTTCTTGTTTTAACCTCTTAGCATTATAATAAAAGGTAGTGTTTAGATCATTGGCCAGAAAATGTTACTTAGACATAATTTGGGTAACTTGAAAACTTATTTTATTTGCCAGTTGCTTACCTTTTCCTACTTTTCTGAGCCGTTGTAATATTTATTTTGGATAACACAAAATCTGTAACAATTATTAAAAGACCAAAACACTAGAACAGAAAGCACGTCAAGTACTCTCCATGTGAAGAGTTACACAATTATATTTTAAAGGCTTCATACTATTTTCTCCTGATAAAGGTTCCCAAAACAAGTGGAGAGCATGCAGTCTATTTTGGGATGTTCAACAGGTTGTTTCCTCGACACTCTAACGAGAGGAACCTTTGAGAGCTCAGACAGTTTTGCAGGAGGCTGCACCGGTCAGAGATGACAAAAGTACTCACATGCTTTACTCAAGTAGAAGTACAGATACTCGTGTTTAAAAATACTCTGGTGAAAGTAGAAGTACTGACTAAACTTCTTTACTCAAGTAAAAGTAAAGAGGCTTTGAAGTGTACTTCAGTAGAAAGTACCCATAACTAGCAGCTGTTTTAAAGAGTACCTGACCTCCCTTTATATCAATAGAACAATAATGTCATTGTTAGCTAATGAATGTTTCCATGCTGAACAACGGCAACATGACAACGTTTCCATTGGTCCCTCTTCTTTAGAGAAGACCAGGAAATGATGGATACACGGATCGTGTTCAAATCAATAGGCACGCAATGACTCTAAAGAATAATGATCACGCATCAAACACACATTCAGACTAAAGGAACCAGCTGTTTGGGAAATGAGAGAAGTAGAAAGTACAGGTATTTGAGTTCAACATGTAAGAAGTAGAAAGTACAGGTATTTGAGTTCAACATCTAAGAAGTAGAAAGTACAGGTATTTGTGTTCAACATGTAAGAAGTAGAAAGTACAGGTATTTGGGTTCAACATGTGAGAAGTAGAAAGTACAGGTATTTGAGTTCAACATGTAAGAAGTAGAAAGTACAGGTATTTGTGTTCAACATGTAAGAAGTAGAAAGTACAGGTATTTGGGTTCAACATGTGAGAAGTAGAAAGTACAGGTATTTGTGTTCAACATGTAAGAAGTAGAAAGTACAGGTATTTGTGTTCAACATGTGAGAAGTAGAAAGTACAGGTATTTGGGTTCAACATGTAAGAAGTAGAAAGTACAGGTATTTGTGTTCAACATGTAAGAAGTAGAAAGTACAGGTATTTGGGTTCAACATGTGAGAAGTAGAAAGTACAGGTATTTGTGTTCAACATGTAAGAAGTAGAAAGTACAGGTATTTGGGTTCAACATGTGAGAAGTAGAAAGTACAGGTATTTGTGTTCAACATGTAAGAAGTAGAAAGTACAGGTATTTGAGTTCAACATGTAAGAAGTCAAAGTCAAAAGTCGTCAGGAAAATAAGTAGTGGAGTAAAGTACTGATACCAGAAACATGTACTTAAGTACAGTAACAACGTATTTGTACTCCACTACTTCCCACCTCTGTGTGAATCTGTCTGTCTCACCGGGTATTTCGTTGCAGTCTCTTCTCTGAGTGCTGTTCCCCAAACAGGGCGAGCTTCCCTGAGCTCCACACACCCGACTCCTCATCTGCAGGCCCGAGTCATCGCAGGCGGACCACAGCGACCAGGCCATCCAGCCACCTGAACACAGAGACAAGGGATCAATACTACCGTAGACAAGTGCTATTTAATCATAGATTTCATTTAATTTGTATTTGTTCATGGTACGCACAACTTAATGTATAACAATTATTTACAAAACATGTCTCTATACCCGAAAAAGAGCAGGGAGGAGAAAATAATCATCTATAGAAATAGATGGTCTGTCCTTTATATTTTCGTATTCACAGCCAATCATAACTACGGAAGAGGATTAGGGCCATATTAATTATTTTATGGGTGTCACAGTTCTGTCTAGGTTTGGGTGTTTTCACTGTTCTCCCTCCTCACCTGTGTCTCGTTAGCTAATTGTGTTCACCTGTGGCTCTTGTGTTTTCTCCTCCCTCCTCACCTGTGTCTCGTTAGCCGATTGTGTTCACCTGTGTCTTGTAATTATCCCTCCCTGTATTTAGTCTTGTCTCGTGCTGTGTTCAGTGTCGGTGCTTCTTTTGTTGGTGACGGAATTCACCGGTGAGTGTTATGTTTTTGTCTGTATTCGTTCCATTAGCCTTGAAATAAAGGTTTATCAGAGTTATCTGCGCTTGGGTCCTGCTTCCTTCACTCAACCGTGACAGAAAGCACCGACCAGAGATGGACCCAGCAGATGACCCATTTGAGGTGGAATTACAGCATTTTTCCTTTGCTTTGGCTGGCTGCTATGATTGGTGGAGGGGAGCGTCCAGTGTTCGGCAGAAGGAGGCCGCTCTGGTAGAGGCGCACCGGTTGGCTATGGAGAAACCGGACTTGGTGAAGTTCTTACCTGACTGGATGTTGAACTTCATCTGGGTGTGTGATTTCCAGCCTGCGGACTATAAACGTCTCGGTGTGTTCCGTCTGGAGTCAACCAGTGCTTCCGCCCCAGTTCCTGCTCCTGTCCAAGAGGCGTTTTCTGGAACTCGGCTGGCTTTTGGAGGTCCACGGAGCCTTCAGGCGGCTTCTAGGAGAAGGAGTCGCAAGTCCAGGCTAGCAATCCGAGCCCCAAGAGTCATGGTTCCGGCTACAGAACCGGCCCACACAGCCATAGTTCCGGCCCCAGTACAGGCCCCAGCAGCCATGGTTCCAGCCCCAGTTCTGGCCCCAGCAGCCATCATTCCGGCCCCAGTTCTGGCCCAGCAGCCATCATTTCCGGCCCCAGTTCTGGCCCCAGCAGCCATGGTTCCAGACCTAGTTCTGGCCCCAGCAGCCATGGTTCCAGCCTTAGCTCTGGCCCCAGCTGTCCTAGTCCCTTCTCTAGTCCCTTCTCCAGTCCCACCTCTAGTCACTTCTCAAGTCCCTACTCAAGTCCTTTCTCAAGTCCCTCCTCGAGTCACTTCTCTAGTCCCTTCCCTCATCCCATCTCAAGTTCCCTCTCGAGTCCCCTTTCTAGATCCCTCTCAAGTCTCCTCTCAAGTCATCTCTCGAGTCTCCTCTCGAGTTCCCTCTCGAGTCCCCTCTCCAGTCACCTCTCGAGTTCCTTCTCGAGTCCCCTCTCGAGCCCTCTCTCGAGTCCCCGCTCAAGCCCCTACTCATGTGCCGTTGGAGGTCCCGCAGACTAGTCTTCTGCCGGGGGTCCTGCCAACCCCATGTCCCGTCCCGTTGGAGGTCCCGCAGACTAGTCTTCTGCCGGGGGTCCTGCCAACCCCATGTCCTGTACCGTTGGAGGTTCCGCTGGGGGTCCTGCCAACCCTGTGTCCTGTCCCGTTGGAGGTCCCGCAGACTAGTCTTCTGCCGGGGGTCCTGCCAACCCCATGTCCTGTCCGTTGGAGGCCCCGCCGACTACTCTCCTGCCGGGGGTCCTGCCAATCCTATGTCCTGTGCCGTTGGAGGTCCCGCCGACTACTCTCCTGCCGGGGGTCCTGCCAACCCTTTGTCCGGTCTCGTTGGAGGCCCCGCCGACTACTCTCCTGCCGGGGGTCCTGCCAACCCTGTGTCCTGTCCCGTTGGAGGCCCCGCCGACTACTCTCCTGCCGGGGGTCCTGCCAACCCTATGTCCTGTCCCGTTGGAGGCCCCGCCGACTACTCTCCTGCCGGGGGTCCTGCCAACCCCATGTCCTGTCCCGTTGGAGGCCCCGCCGACTACTCTCCTGCCGGGGGTCCTGCCAACCCCATGTCCTGTCCCGTTGGAGGTCCCGCCGACTACTCTCCTGCCGGGGGTCCTGCCAACCCTATGTCCTGTTCCGTTGGAGGCCCCGCCGACTACTCTCCTGCCGGGGGTCCTGCCAACCCCATGTCCTGTCCCGTTGGAGGTCCCGCAGACTAGTCTTCTGCCGGGGGTCCTGCCAACCCCATGTCCTGTACCGTTGGAGGCCCCGCCGACTACTCTCCTGCCGGGGGTCCTGCCAACCCTGGGTCCTGTCCCGTTGGAGGCCCCGCCGACTACTCTCCTGCCAGGGGTCCTGCCAACCCTATGTCCTGTTCCGTTGGAGGCCCCGCCGACTACTCTCCTATCGGGGGTCCTGCCAACCCTGTGTCCTGTCCCATTGGAGGCCCCGCCGACTACTCTCCTGCCGGGGGTCCTGCCAACCCTATGTCCTGTCCCGTTGGAGGCCCCGCCGACTACTCTCCTGCCGGGGGTCCTGCCAACCCCATGTCCTGTCCCGTTGGAGGCCCCGCCGACTACTCTCCTGCCGGGGGTCCCTGCCAACCCCATGTCCTGTCCCGTTGGAGGTCCCGCCGACTACTCTCTCCTGCCGGGGGTCCTGCCAACCCTATGTCCTGTTCCGTTGGAGGTCCCGCCGTCTACTCACCTGCCGGGGGTACTGCCAACCCTGTGTCCTGTGCCGTTGGAGGTCCCGCCGTCTACTCTCCTGCCGGGGGTACTGCCAACCCTTTGTCCTGTCTCGTCGGAGGTCCCGCCAACCGCTCTCCTGCTGGGGGTCCTGCCAACTCCTGGTCCTCTTCCGTGGGGGATCCTGCCGAAGCCTGTCCCGCCGGCTCCGGTTCCTGTCCTGCCGACACCGGTTCCTGCCCGGCCTCCGGAGCTGTCTGGTCTTCGCCCTCGATCCCGACCCTCTGTGAGCCGCGGTCTTCGTCCGCGGGCCCGGCCTCCTGACTCTTCCTGCCGCTGCCCCTCGTCCTCGGGCCCGGCCCCCTGACTCTTCCTGCCGCTGTCTTCGTCCGCGGGCCCGGCCTCCTGACTCTTCCTGCCGCTGCCCTCGTCCTCGGGCCCGGCCCCCTGACTCTTCCTGCCGCTGCCCTCGTCCTCGAGCCCGGCCCCCTGACTCTTCCTGCCGCTGCCCTCGTCCTCGAGCCCGGCCCCCTGACTCTTCCTGCCGCTGCCTTCGCCCTCATGCTCGGCCCCCTGAGTTCGCCCACTGTGGCCTTCGCCCCACCATGGACTCTGCCTTGCCCCCAGGCCGTCCGCCCGAGTCCCCCTTCTCGGCTTCTGCCGTGCCCCCGGGCCGTCCGCCCGAGATCCCTTCCTGGTCCCCTACTGGGCTCCTGGGCGGTCAGCTTAGTCCCGTCCTCCGGACCCCCTCCACCCACCCTGCTGACTTTATTGGATTTTTGTTTTGGGGTGTAGGGACGTCTAGAATCCGTCCCTTGAGGGGGGGGTTCTGTCACAGTTCTGTCTAGGTTTGGGTGTTTTCACTGTTCTCTGTCATGTTTTCCTCCTGTCATTAGTGTCCCTGTGTTTTCTCCTCCCTCCTCACCTGTGTCTCGTTAGCTAATTGTGTTCACCTGTGGCTCTTGTGTTTTCTCCTCCCTCCTCACCTGTGTCTCGTTAGCCGATTGTGTTCACCTGTGTCTTGTAATTATCCCTCCCTGTATTTAGTCTTGTCTCGTGCTGTGTTCAGTGTCGGTGCTTCTTTTGTTGGTGACGGAATTCACCGGTGAGTGTTATGTTTTTGTCTGTATTCGTTCCATTAGCCTTGAAATAAAGGTTTATCAGAGTTATCTGCGCTTGGGTCCTGCTTCCTTCACTCAACCGTGACAGAGGGAGGATTTGAAAAAACGTTTTAAAGTCAGAATTATAATATAGCTATAAAAAATATATAAAAATATAATTTTTTTGTTCTGAGACACGGCAGGCAAAAACATCGCTTTTCATGCACTGGTCAATTTTGAGATTTTGTGCTATTTTGATTCTATAACATGTTTTCTTTCAGGCTTTTGGAAGGAAAACGTACAAAATACACATTTAAGTGTTTATTTTACTATAGTTTGTCTATTTGCGTCTGTAGATTTCTCCTAAATTCACCAAAAGTTAGCATTCTAACGTAACATAAAGTACCGCGACCGCTGTGTGCACCATGTCAACAGAGGTATCGTTGGAAAGCTCCGTCTCTCCTGCACAATCTCATCGGATCCAAATATGGTCATTTCCTTTGTATCAGCAACGAATCGTGAAAGCACAAAGGGGTCTTAAACCAAGAACCGAAATCTCATTGGCTGGTGTCAATTTCTGACAACGTGATTCGTTCAGATGCGTCACGTGGTGTTCTAAAACACTTCCTGGTTAGCTTTCCACTAGAAATTGAAATCTCAAAATGGCAAAAGAACGGCGAAAGAAACGTTCACAGAGAAGACGACAACAATTGTCACTTGCACGAAGCAAGGTTATACAAAAAACAAATGACCCCGAACATGAAATACCTTCACGGAGTGTGTCGGTGAGAGACAAGGCACTGTGCTGGGTCCATTGCTTTTCTTCTGCTACATTAATGACCTGCCGTCACATGTAGCATCTACAGTGCGGTTATTCGCGGATGACTGCCTGCTCTACAGGCCTATTAAAAATGGAAGTGACCAAGAAGACCTACAGGGTGACCTGACTAGACTTCAGGAATGGGCTAAGTTGGCTAACACTTGGGGAATGTGCTTTAATACTAGTAAGTGCTACATCCTACGAACAAGCAGATCAAGAAACCCGCACATTAAAAACTATACTCTATGTGGCCAGGTGTTAAAAGAGGTGACCCACCAGCCTTATCTTGGGGTAGACATCCATAACAACCTGAAATTTGGCCAACACATTGGCCAAATTGTAACACAGGCAAACCGTTCGCTCGGCTTCCTACGCCGGAACCTGCGACGCTGTCCCCAGAAACTGAAGGAGACCCTAGTACGTTCTAAACTAGAGTACGCCAGCTCGGTCTGGGACCCCTACACTGATAAAGACAGTGATGCCCTGGAATCAGTACAAAGAAGAGGTGCAAGATTCATTGTTGGAGATTATGAATGGGACAGCAGTGTCACAGAAATGCTCAAGCCGTTGAACTTGGTGGAATTAAGTGAAAGGCGGCGATTGTCTCGTTTGGTTCTCTTCTTCAAGATTGTCCATAACATCTCAGCCATTGATGCATCAATGTACATAGAGCCAGTTAGAAGAAGTGCAACCCGCAAAGCCAACTCTTTGAACTTCGAGCGAATTTTCGCAACTAGTTACACTCTTAAAAACTCCTTCTTTCCGAGAACAATCAGAGAGTGGAATTTGCTACCAGAAGAAGCTGTCATCGCAGAAACCGTGGAGAGCTTCCGGCAAATTTTAAGAGACATTTAGCGGGGATCATCCATCCCCCACTGAGCGTGATACTTCTGGGTTCTGCTCAGTATTAATCCAGATCCAGATCCAGATGTGCAAGCTATCATCCAAAGAACAGGAGGGTTTAGCTAGCGCCTCACTGCAATCTTTAAAGGTCGTTTTCTCAAAATGAGTTGTTTCTCCTACTCTGGGTTCGAAATGTCAACTTCAGTAGCACATAGATACAACAAACCTTCCAGTTATATTCCTATCAATATTATGAAGGCTTTTATAGAAGGGTTTGTTCATATATCATTCATAGCCTGAATTATACAACATTTTATACCTAGAAACATGGCGAAAATTGATATGTTAGGGCTGTTGACAGTATTTTCTGATTTATGGAGTGATAAAAAGAGATATCCAATATCCCTTCTGTAAAAGCCTTAGATACTAATATGACTACAAAATGAAACAAGAATTTTGAACCTGGCTTTATCCAAAGTTCAGATTTCGGTTCCTGAAATGTGTTAAAATATGAGATAATGGATAATTTGCATATTTTAACATGCTATTTCAGAAAACTTGTAATACAAAAAACAATTGTCTTATTGTAAGTAATCAACTGGAGACATTTCAAGCTGATACCTTTAAGTTAAACAAAGTACCCTATTCACCTGGGGTGTCTCGCCTTAATCTGAGAATTCTGACTTTTTTCTCAGAACAAAAAAAAATCCTCTTCCGTACAAAACAGTATCAGGAAAATAAGATAAACTCAAAAACGTAGTTCCCACCAACAATGTTGTGAGTGTTACATCGGATCCATGACGCGGCCACCCAAGCTGTCGGCACCCACCGCCACCTCCGACCTTCCCCAGCCAAACAAACAGCCCCAAAGCACACCAGAGAGTGTGTGATGTAAACAGGATTGGAGAGAGTCACCCCTCAGAGAGTTTGTTTAGTGCATAGTGGAAATGTTTGTCTCCTGAGCCAAGCTTTAGAGCCGTTTCCCCGCAGCAGCCGACCGAGCAGTAAACAAAGGCTTCTCTCCAAGAGGAAATTCCCAACAACCGTCTCCCTTTGAACCATGCACTCGCTGCACCTTCTGTTTTAGAAAGTGGAAGGCTACTGCAGTGAAGGGCTGATGGAAAAAGATGGTTTGTTATTCAGGGAGATCCCGAGTGTGCAGCTTTTTGGCTGAGAGTGACTGAGGACCGGCCTCTTTTACCTTTCCTATCAGTCAGCTGCTCACCGTCAGGCTGCTTCCTCTGCACCATCTGCTCCCTCCTCAACACACAGCCATCTACACACACACACACACACACACACACACACACACACACACACACACACACACACACACACACACACACACACACACACACACACACACACACACACACACACACACACACACACACACACACACACACACCACCACCAATACAGCCCACTTTAATTGCTTCATTTATTCCCATTTATTCGCGTCACCGGGACGACCTGCGTGATGGTACTGTTGAGTCTGGAGGAACCTGAGGCTCCTCGTTAGTATTCTGTCCTTCCCGCTGTCCTCCATTACTGCTGGAAACTTTAATCAAATGACCTGCGACAGAGGCTTCAAATATGCCCGTGACTGACAGCCAGCTTGTCTTTAATTACACATGCAGAGGGGGTGGTGGCACCAGCAGGACCCCGATTCTCTGATGCTGTGCCTGTCAATAAACTAATGGACGAGGAGACGAATCGGGGCTGGAGTGATTGTTAGCCGACTGTCATAGAGGAAGAAGCCTCAATGGGTCCTATTAAACACAGAGGAATTAACCTGATAAAGGCCAAACACAAAAAAGCCATTAGACTTTTTAACTGCAAGCCAGGCTGAGTTTAAAGTGTTCTTTTCCAGTTGAATGACAGTCAGGCTGATTCAAAATGAAAATCAGCTTAGCAAGGACGAAACAAATATTACATCCAAGCTAAAAAACATCCTGTAAAACACATCACTTGCGGACAAATATGCAATCACCCTCTGACAATGATTATCTGTCCAGGCCATTCTTGTTTTCTAGAAGATTGAACCCATAAATAGGTGAACGTCACAACGCGTTGAAGGCTGTTTGAAATTAAAGCTCAGAATCCGAGTCGGGCTGAATCCTTATTATAATTTTTGATGCTGGATTTTCTTTTTCCTCTCCTTGTGGATTAACAGGCGGATCTCTCATGAATATTTCAGTGTCCTTGCAGGAGCAGAATGGGACGGGAAGGGGGACACGGGGCGTTGTTATACATCTCACATCTCATCATCGTGGTGCGGGGAGGCAAGGGTGAGAAAACCGTTGGCATTGGGAATCAGTTTTCCAAATTAGTTTTTGTGTCTTCTTGTGTTATTAAAGATGTGATACAACTATTAAAGAATCAGTTTGTACCTAAAAAACCCTTTTTCTCACTTACCTAAAGTGGAATCTTGATAGTTTTCCTTTTAATTATCCAGGTTTTAAGACGTTTACCCTTGAGATTGTTTGTGTCCTCCTCAACAGAGGCAACATAAATTACATTTGTGGTTTCTCGCAGCATTAAAAAGTTTAAATGTTAGAAAAACAGCAACGTTTTTTTCCTAAAGTCTCTTTTCCACAGATTACTATAAACAAAACTTTAGTAATTGTCGTGTGATATGTGTTTGGCTATTAACAGTATAAAAACGTGCCCTCTGGTCAGTGGTGGACTGGCCATCGGGACGTTCGGTCACTAGCACCCCCCCCCCCCCTGTTGACAATCAACTAGCGGTATTTACTTGCGGTACCGAGGTGGGCCGGTCGGATAAGTCACTGGCACCCCCAACCCCCCCCCCTGTTGAGAATTTACTAGCGGTACCGAAGTGGGTCGATCGGATAAGTCACTAGCACCCCCAACCCCCCCCTAGCGGTACCGAGGTGGGCCGGTCGGATAAGTCACTGGCACCCCCAACCCCCCCTAGCGGTACCGAAGTGGGCCGGTTGGATAAGTCACTAGCACCCCCAACCCCCCCCCCTAGCGGTACCGACGGTGAGCGGTTCTGGATAAGTCACTAGCACCCCAACCCCCCCCTAGCGGTACCGAAGTGGGCCGGTTGGATAAGTCACTAGCACCCCCAACCCCCCCTAGCGGTACCGAGGTGGCCGTTCGGATAAGGTCACTGGCACCCCCAACCCCCCTAGTCGGTACCGAAGTGGGCCGGTTGGATAAGTCACTAGCACCGCACCAACCCCCCCCTATGCGGTAACCGAGGTGAGCCGGTTGGATAAGGTCACTATCACCAGCCTCAACCCCCCCTAGCGTTACCGAAGTGGTCCGGTTGGATAAGTCTCTAGCACCCCCAACCCCCCCCCTAGCGGTACCGAGGTGGGCCGGTTGGATAAGTCTCTAGCACCCCCACCCCCCCCCCTAGCGGTACCGAGGTGGGCCGGTCGGATAAGTCACTAGCACCCCCAACCCCCCCCTAGCGGTACCGAAGTGGGCCGGTCGGATAAGTCACTGGCACCCCCAACCCCCCCCTAGCGGTACCGAAGTGGGCCGGTCGGATAAGTCACTAGCACCCCCAACCCCCCCTAGCGGTACCGAGGTGGGCCGGTCGGATAAGTCTCTAGCACCCCCAACCCCCCCCCCCCCCTAGCGGTACCGAGGTGGGCCGGTCGGATAAGTCACTAGCACCCCCAACCCCCCCCTAGCGGTACCGAAGTGGGCCGGTCGGATAAGTCACTGGCACCCCCAACCCCCCCCCTAGCGGTACCGAAGTGGGCCGGTCGGATAAGTCACTAGCACCCCCAACCCCCCCCTAGCGGTACCGAGGTGGGCCGGTCGGATAAGTCACTGGCACCCCCAACCCCACCCCTGTTGACAATTTACTAGCGGTACCGAAGTGGGCCGGTCTGATAAGTCACTAGCACCCCCAACCCCCCCCTAGCGGTACCGAAGTGGGCCGGTCGAGCGTCCCGTGCTGATTTTTAGTCCCAGTCCGCCCCTGCCTCTGGATACATGATGTAAAACTACCCTAAAGTTACACAACAAGAGGAAATCTCTTTCTAAAACGTTCCACAGGTCTCCATGGATCTCAGAGCTGCGGCAGCACAGCGAGGTTTGAGCATGAGTTGTTTCTTTTAGCATGACTGTTAATCTCTTCGTACAGCTAAGACCTGGTTTGTTCATTAGGCAAATTATGAAAGAAGGAATTTAGCGACGACACAGAGACGGTACGGTGAGAGAGAGGATTGCCTGTCTGGATGCGGGGTTAAGAGGCGATGCACGACAGGGTTAAAGTTTGAATTTCTGAACAGAGAATATGAACTGCTACCATCTAATGGGACATTAAAGTCAGTCTGAAGCATCCTTTGTGCTCCAGGCAGTCCTCTCAGAGCTGAATCCAGATCAAATGCACGCTGAAGGCTCTTTGAGCATGTTCTCTCAGTGATCGTGCTGCTATGTTAAATGTTTGTTGTTTGTTTTTCATGTGTTGTGTCTTGATATGTGTCTGTTGAAGTTACACATGGAGCTGCAAGTCACATTTCAGACTTGATCTGACCATTCATGTATGTGTGCCCTTACCATCGCAGGTGTGTGTGTTGCACAGCGCCTCCTCAGTGTGGAGGCCCAGGCAGATTTCCCCTCCGTTAGCGGGCGCCGGGCTGTTACAGGAGCGAGTCCTCTGGTAGTGACCCCCCCCACAGCCCACTGAGCACTGGGACCAGGACGACCAGCAGGACCACGCACCTTTCACTGTAACACACAAACAACACACAAGAGCAATGGTTATTTGAATGGTCAGCGTTTGGCATCCTCCATCGTCATTTACTTTTGAGGATTTGTGAGATGACTTGAATCCCCAGATCTCCTAGATCTCAAGTTTCAAGGCTGTATTGACATTAGCATATTAGCTACAGTGTAGATATGGCAATGAACAACTTAAGTCACAGGCTCATCCAACAGTGCAACATATATATAGGATCTAGAACAAATAAAACAGACGAAATAGTGCAAGGGAATGTTTGGAGATGAGAAGTAAATACAAATCAAATAGAATATCATTTTGTATTTGTGCGTATTCGGTAACAGTTGTACCATTTCATTTGTATTTGTATAATATACATTGACTTTGAGCGGACCATTATCACAAGGCTAGATGTTGCTAATGCTAACAGGCTATGACTAACCTTGGGAGTCAATCTAGTGACGCTGGCCTCTTGGAGACCACCAACAATTAATCAAATAATGTCCTACAAATGATTAACATGTTTATATTATTGTCCTATAGTAATACGTTTTAGTCAATACGTAGTAAGGCCCTTAAAATGTAAACACCTTACATTTTGCTTTTCAGATCAGACTCTAAAAGTGCTATAATCATTCACATGTTGATTATACAATTATATTATTATTATATAAATTATATATATTACCGAAGTGGGCCGATTGGATAAGTCACTAGCACCCCCAACCCCCCCCTAGCGGTACCGAAGTGGGCCGGTCGGATAAGTCACTGGCACCCCCAACCCCCCCCTAGCGGTACCGAAGTGGGCCGGTCGGATAAGTCACTGGCACCCCCAACCCCCCCCTATCGGTACCGAGGTGGGCCGGTCGGATAAGTCACTAGCACCCCCAACCCCCCCCTAGCGGTACCGAGGTGGGCCAGTCGGATAAGTCACTAGCACCCCCACCCCCCCCTAGCGGGTACCGAAGTGGGCCGGTCGGATAAGTCACTAGCACCCCCAACCCCCCCCTAGCGGTACCGAAGTGGGCCGGTCGGATAAGTCACTAGCAGTGCCTGCTGATTTCACATTTTTCATACTCTACATTTTGTGAACACTTGCTACATTTCCTACAATTCGTTAAGTAAATGTTTTGCTCTCTTCCCAATCATATCCCACTGTCTTTGCTTCGTCCTATCGATTGATCCCGTCTCCCCACGGCTCCGTTAATGTTCCTGTGCGTGATCTAATCAGCGGAGTGTGACTGTCTAATGGAGACAGGCGGCGTTGCCAGGTAACGTCACAGTGCTGCAGGCTCCTCTATTAGCTGAGTGGATTAGTGTGACCACTTACCTCTGACTAGCTCACAGCCGGACACCACTCTGCCGATCGCTAACTGGCTGTTTACAGGCCTGTCTGCGAATGACTGAACCAAACACCGCCTACCTGACTGACTTCCTGCTTTATAACTCTCTCACTGCGAGTCATTCCTCCCCCGTGCCTCGTTTATTTTCAGAAACATGAACTTGAAAGGTGTCAAACGTGTCCTTGTGTGTTAGTTTGGCTGCTCATGAACACTAGAGACTTTCATGTAAACTGGAGGAACCAAAGTTATTGACAGAGCTGACTTGAAAACTGACCTGGATTGACTTGGAGGGTCTGATTTATGGTTTGAGTTGAACTTTCTTGACGTGGCATGTATGACATGTATGAAGTAGCGTGTGTGACTGTGTGTGTGTGCTAATCTGGCTTTTATGTCTGTTTTGGTTTCCATCTGACGTATCAGGCCGTCCCTATCTATGCCAGCATCATTTATATTAGCTATGGGTGCATTAGTAACACAAAAGTACATTATCCTAGTATCCACACACACACACACACACACACACACACACACACACACACACACACACACACACACACACACACACACACACACACACACACACACACACACACACACACACACACACCTCTCTAATCTAGCCTTGTCCTTTTCTCACCTGAGTTTCTACCCCAGGAGGATGCAGTGATGCTTCCTGATTGGCTACTTCACAGCAGGAAGTTACCAAAAGGGCGCATTGGCAGGGTTTTCTTAGCTAACAAGCGTCCGCTGCTAAGCTAACACGTGGATTCCACGTGGATGCCAACAACTGACATTTAAATACACTACGACTACGGGAATGTAATCAGCTTTGCACCAACCAATCATAAACCCTTAACTCATTTGGCACCGCTCTTGAATATAGATAGCGAGAGCTTAAGAGGACCTTTGTGTGTGTGTGTGTGTGTGTGTGTGTGTGTGTGTGTGTGTGTGTGTGTGTGTGTGTGTGTGTGTGTGTGTGTGTGTGTGTGTGTGTGTGTGTGTGTGTGTGTGTGTGTGTGTGTGTGTGTGTCCTGAGTCTGGTTTAATAAGTGCAGCCTATCAGTGCAGCAGTCTGTGGTCAGTGGAGTCCTAGGTCAGCTGATTATGTCTTGATGAGGACTTTGAAGAAGATAACTTAATTTGTCCAAGGACTCTCCCTCTATGCTTCAGCTAACCATTAGCTAATGAAGCTAATGATCCACTCTGCGCCGTTTCACTTCCACCATTGACCTTCTCCTCTCTCTGTCTCCGTATCTCAGACTCTTAGTGTGCAAGTATTTCCTTTATGAACCCTTCGTTTAGCAGGGAAGATACAATTGACTGAACTCTATTTGCATTCAAGTTGTATTAGAGACACGCAGAGGAAGTGTTTTTATCTAATGTTTCATTAAGTCATGATTGAAGCTCTCTGCAGATTTTAATTGATCGGATCAGATTGTACTCAAATCCAACAGTGGCAGCTATCCAATTAAAAATTATGTTGTTTTATCATTGCAATTTAAAGCTTGTGAACTACACATTTCCTATTTAGTGATTTAAAACCATATGGTACATTTAATTTGACATGTTCTGCTCTGCATTATATCAAACCCAATCTGTCCTCCATCAGAATTTAACAGCATGAAAGTTAGGTTATTCTTTCTAGAAAAGAGACCAGAAATATACAGAGATGTTATACCCCCATATGTATAAAGTCTCATGAGAGCTCAGATGTTACTTCACATAATGGAACATTGAGCGATGAGTGGAGAAAAGTTACACAATAGATTTTATAAGAGCAAGTCAAATAAAGTAATTAAAGAGAAAAGTGAATAATAGAACTTCAGTGTTTGCTGCATGTGGGTGTATTGTGTAAAACAATCCAAACGGGTGTTTAAGTTCAGAAGTTCTTCTAATGAATCTCATAATGAAACTGTGACTCACTGTCTGCCTGCAGCAAAAAAACACCCTCTTCTTTAAAGACCAGGAAATGATGGATACACGGATCGTGTTCAAATCAATAGGCACGCAATGACTCTAAAGAATAATGATCACGCATCAAACACACATTCAGACTAAAGGAACCAGCTGTTTGGAAAATGAGAGAAGTAGAAAGTACAGGTATTTGAGTTCAACATGTAAGAAGTAGAAAGTACAGGTATTTGAGTTCAACATGTAAGAAGTAGAAAGTACAGGTATTTGAGTTCAACATGTAAGAAGTAGAAAGTACAGGTATTTGTGTTCAACATGTAAGAAGTAGAAAGTACAGGTATTTGAGTTCAACATGTGAGAAGTAGAAAGTACAGGTATTTGAGTTCAACATGTAAGAAGTAGAAAGTACAGGTATTTGAGTTCAACATGTAAGAAGTAGAAAGTACAGGTATTTGTGTTCAACATGTGAGAAGTAGAAAGTACAGGTATTTGGGTTCAACATGTGAGAAGTAGAAAGTACAGGTATTTGTGTTCAACATGTAAGAAGTAGAAAGTACAGGTATTTGTGTTCAACATGTAAGAAGTAGAAAGTACAGGTATTTGAGTTCAACATGTAAGAAGTAGAAAGTACAGGTATTTGAGTTCAACATGTGAGAAGTAGAAAGTACAGGTATTTGTGTTCAACATGTAAGAAGTAGAAAGTACAGGTATTTGAGTTCAACATGTGAGAAGTAGAAAGTACAGGTATTTGGGTTCAACATGTAAGAAGTAGAAAGTACAGGTATTTGTGTTCAACATGTAAGAAGTAGAAAGTACAGGTATTTGTGTTCAACATGTAAGAAGTAGAAAGTACAGGTATTTGTGTTCAACATGTAAGAAGTAGAAAGTACAGGTATTTGTGTTCAACATGTAAGAAGTAAAAGTAAAAAGTAGTGGAGTAAAGTACTGATACCAGAAAGATGTACTTAAGTACAGTAACGAAGTATTTGTACTCCACTACTCCCCACCTCTGGTCTCCACTCACCGGGACACGTCTGCACGTTACAGTCCTGGTAGTCGACCGGAGACCCTCGGCAAGCCACGGGCGCGCTCTTCCCCTCCGGCCCGGAGCACGACCTCCGGCGGGTTCGGTACCCTTTGGCACAGCTCTGAGAGCAGCTGGACCACGTCTCCCATGACGACCAGCCAGCACCGGCCACTCGCACCACAGGAGTCTTCAGAAGCTCCTCCACCAGGGCTAAAGAGAGAAGAACCAGAACAATAATCAGGATCCAAGGTTCAAGATTCAAGGCTTTTATTATTATTCGTACATAGCTACAGTTTAGTTATGAGGTCAGAGGCTCCTCCAACAGCGCAACACAATCAAACAGATACAATAAAATAGAATAGTGCAAGGAGAGTCTATTACTACCGAATTGTATTCCATATTTTATTCCATTCTATTTCTATGTAAATACTGCTATATTCTTTTATTATTTATTTTATATGTATGAACCATGACATCAATTCAAATTCCTCGTATGTGTAAACCTGTCTCTGTCTGTCATTGGAATATGATATATTAGATCAATCATTTGTAATATGATCAGAATCAGAATTCCTTTATTAGTCCTGCAGTGGAGACATTTACAGCGTGACAGCTAAAGTGCTTATAACTTATATTATACATATAGAGAAGAAAAGCACACACTAGTAGATATAGAAATAAGAATGAAGACACATAAGTACACATGGTTGCAACAGTCTGTATTGTGTGGTGGTCTCTAAGGTGTTGTACAGCCTGAAGGAAAGGTAGATCAAAGCCCAGAAATACATATATGCAGCGCTGTCAGATTGAGAGTTTTAAGGAATTAGAGAGAGATGTGAAGCTTGCAGATCTCTCGAGTGAAAGTCACACAGTGTGTTTGACTTTGCCAGCAGGCATTTCTCTCCATATGTCCTTCCCTCAAACTCTATCTGTGTCTCTCATGCGTCCCCCGTTCCCCTCTGTCGGCGTTTCATCAGTGTGTCGGAGTCGATGTGGCCCCACAGGACGATGACAGGCGGAGACAAGCAATCGATTCACCAGTGGAGAGCAGTGGACTGTGACCCTGTGTCGCTGAGTGTGTGTGTGTGTGTGTGTGTGTGTGTGTGTATATGGAGGAGCTGGACTGAGACCACGTCACTAACGGCGTGTAGGGGAGCTAACACGGCTAACGGAGGGCCATTTCAACATGTCATGCTCCGACTGGAAGAATCTCTGCAGGCTGCCTCTTTCTGTGTGTGGTGACTGTGCATAACTGTGTGTGTGTGTGTGTGTGTGTGTGTGTGTTTCTCTACACATAAACACATAACTTATTGACATTTCCCGGCACAAACACTTAAATAACGTTCAAACCTCAGTGTGGAGTCACTACTCATCACAACATTACATTTGGACATTGTCACAAGGCAGGAGCCATCAGGAAACCTTCAAATTGGATCCTAACCCCTTCAGATAGAGTGTTGTTCAGTATGGACACTATGCAATATGGGCACTGTACATTTGTTGAAAGAAATCCTTAAACTCTACCTCACCAAAGATGATGGAGCAGGGATCCCATTTGACAGTTGCTCATTGAAGCATAAAAAATGATCCGCTGATTTACAGAGGTCTCTTTCTCAATGGGAATAAATATCTTTGGCCCCAAAGACGTCACGCTTGGTTAGAAGAGAAGCCGGCCCATCCTCGGGTAGCAATGTATATTTTATACTCTCAAATCCATCCACAGACGTCAACTGGTTCAGAACTCTGCCGCCCGCATCATCACCAGAACCCCCTCCATTAACCACATCACTCCAGTTCTTCAGCAGCTGGCTCCCCCTCAAATCCGTCAGCTCCTCGCCTTTAAGGCCATCCATACCCTCACTCCTCTGTTCCCCCCCGACCTCCTGCACATCAACACACCCATCCGCACACTCAGATCTTCTGCTTCCCTCAGCCGCTCTGCACCCCCTTCCGTTTAACCACCATGGGGTCTAGAGCCTTCAGCCGCTCTAGACCCCGCCTCTGGAACTCCCTCCCACCTGACATCCGCAACACTGACTCTCTCCCCATTTTCAAATCACGCCTCAAAACACATCTCTTCACACTCGCATATCCACCCTGATCATTATCCATCACACTTCCTCTGTTTATTGATTTGGTTATTTGATTGATTTATTTACTGCATTGTCTTGTTCATGTCTCTTATGCTGGTGGTCGACCGGAGACCCTCGGACCCTTGAAAGACGCCTATATAAAATAAATGAATTATTATTATTATTATTTATACTTATGTATTTTGAAGAGATATGAGAAAGGGCAGTGGGTTAACACACCTTAGCTTATCTTGGTGAGTACATTTTTCTCATCATCACTAAACTCTGTCCGGTGTCTGTTCAGTTTAAGGATTAAGAATATGTAGTTTCTTACTTGTTGTAATCCTCTTTTCATTTGGGTAGAAAGGAAAACAACCAGTTTTATCGCCCTAAAGTAATAATATAGTAATAACTCAACCACATATACTTCTCTGTGTGTCAATGACTTCTTTCTAAATATGTGAATCCCATGTTACGGTCGTTTGTCCTTTATTGCAGTAGCCTTGCTGACCCCCCCCCTCCAGTGTATCTTTAACTCACTGTCTGTCTCGCAGGCGGCGGTCCCGTCGTTGGGGCAGAAGCGCGTCTCCACCTTCCTGCGTCCGATCTGCAGCTCGTGGGGGTCGGACAGGTGAGCGCGGCACATGTAGCGTATCCTCTGCTCCTGACGAGCCCCCCCCTGAGTCACGTTGACGGGCATCCAGGGGGTCCAGGGGGTGTTCCTCTTTACCTCGGGACACGCCTCCAGGTTGCACGCCTTGTACTCCTGCAGGTGGGGAAAAGTCAGTGGGTTTTATGGTTTTATTCTTAATTTAACTTAAAAAAGTCAAATTCTGGGGTATTTTTTTTAACATTATTAATTGTTTTATTTATTTATTCTACTATTTCAACAATTAGACCGTTTATACATCCGAAAAACGAACACAATGAGTAGAAGTGGGAGGGCAGAAAGCAAAGGTTATACAGAAGTAGCTCTCCAGTTGCAGGATAAAGAAAAAAATAATAATTCTGTAATTAAAAACTCACAGATAAACACAATTCTATATATACATACATACACATATACATACATACACATGTACACATATACATACATACACATGTACACATATACATACACCCATTTCCAGGGTGAAAATCAAATTAGAAAGTAATAGGGCGGTGCAGTCATGACTTATTTCTGCAGGCCTACTCAGAGCTTAGCATTGTTCGCCTTGAAACAAAAGCAACGAGATATTTCCATATGCTTTGGAATATTGCAGAAATAGAATCAGAAGCTTAAGGTTATAACATGTGTTGTTCAGCAGTATAATCTCCTCATACTGTATAAACACAATTTGTAATGTTTTTTAAAGCGTAACTGCAATCGCTAAAAGGCTAACGTTAGACTGTACCGAACTTTCCAAACGGTCTCATGACTTTATGTCACCACCACCACTTTCTCATTTGCTCACGTAATGCTATAACAACGACGACATCACAGTCACAGGTCTTTACCACCAATAAGCTAAAGGCGGCTAATGTTCAGTGGTTACCGTGACATGCCCCCCTCCACAGAACCATCAGCTGCTACCATCACCAGTGTGTTTATCTTGATGCTTGTCACAGAACCCCCCCCCCCCCCTCGATTATACATCTCCTCATCTGTTTTAATGAACAATTATCTTTACTTCAGTCACTTGTCTCCTGAGTGGTTTCGCAGCTCTTATTTTACATTTTCGTACATTTGAGGAGTTCTTTTTTCTCAAGAGCAGCCTTGTGGTAAATTCCTATCCTGGGAATTAAGTGTTGAATTGAGTTTTATATAAATGTGACCCATTGGTTTTGAAGATGTTTGTCTCTAGTAGGGCTGCTCAATTAATCGTATTTTAATCGCGATTACATCGAAATAAAACGATTATTTTTTTATTATTATTATTAATATATATATTTTTTTTTTGGGTTTTTCAGTTGAATTATACTTAAAGGTGGGGTAGGTACGTTTGAGAAACCGGCTCGAGATACACTTGTTGTTATATTCCATGGAATGCTCTTAACATCCAGATAGCAATGAATATCTGAAGTGCTTGGACACAAAATCTATTAAAAAATTCATCTGTGGAAGCCGTAAAAAGCACGACCAATCATCTGAGCCGGCTAAAGTAACTGGATGGCCTACCTGCCTGTCAGCCTTCCATCGGGGCACACACTTATCTCGTGCCCTCATTGGTCATGTGCGCGTTCGTGTGTGTTGGAGGAGGGGCTCTGTGAGGAAGTGGCAGATTTTCTCCGGTTGTGTATTTTCAAATTCGAGCGATCTCGAGCCGGTTTCTCAAACTTACCTACCCCACCTTTAAAGTTCAGGGTAATCAACTGTTGAAACCATACTGTTCAAAAATGTTTTCTCCAATAGTCAAGTGAATAATCGCATTTAATAATCGCAATTACAATTATTGACCCAAATAATCGAGATTATGATTTTGCCATAATCGAGCAGCCCTCGTCGTTGATTGAGCGCTTTTATCCAAAGCGACTTACATACTCAATACTGTGGGCAATCCCCACAGGAGCAATTTGGGGTGAAGTGTCTCAGGGACACAACGACATGCAGTGGGGTTTGAACCTGTGACCCCCTGATCCCAACACCAACGCACTAGGCCACTAGGCCACAGCCCCCCTCCCTAGATCAATAGGATACGTTCAACACCAATCTCTCACTCTGCAACGACACTGTGTCCTGAACTGTTTTTATAAAAAGCAAACCTGTGTGTTCTAATGTTCAAGGAGATGTTGAAATATCATTTTCCCTTAAGAACTGAACATCCCAAGAGACTGTCAATCACCACACAGCGTCAAAAATAGTATGGCATTTTTATCTCAATAAAATCATTGATGTGAAAAACAATATGTCACTTTTTCATTTAAAAGACGTGTTTGTTTTGAAAGCAGACTTCATGTTTGCCGTGGAGGGAGAATCTGCGTTTATCTCCGCTGTCATCATCACCTGTTTAATGATTTTGCACTCTCTTTACTAAAGTGTCGCCGACATTTAGACTCCAACACACAAAGGATTAACACATTAGATCAACATTATCTCACAAAGCCACGGCATTTCTGTTCAAAAACTATTTGAACACTTCCTTAAACTATCAAAAAGCAGAGAGGCAGGGAGACGGATCCCCTGAGGCTGACAGATGTTCTTCTATGTCTCTGTGTGTTTAACTGTGTATGTGTGTGTGTGTGTGTGAGAGTGTGAAAGTGAGTGAGTGAGTGTGTGTGTGTGTGTGTGTGTGTCTGTGTGTGTGTGTGTGAGAGTGTGAAAGTGAGTGAGTGAGTGTGTGTGTGTGTCTGTGTGTGTGTGTGTGTGTGTGTGTGAGTGTCTGTCTGTGTGTTGTGTGTGTGTGTGTGGCCTAGCATTACTATACTTGTGGGGACCTAAATCTGTTTACACAGTCACGTGTGGGGACTCGCCTCCTTATGGGGACAAAATGGAGGTCCCCATAAGGGGTATCATTAATTTTAGGGTGAAGACTTGGTTAGGGTTAGGGTTAGGCATGTGTTGGTTATGGTTAAGGTTAGGATAAGTCTCCAGGAAATGCATGTAAGTCAATGTAATGTCCCCTGAAGTGATGTATAGATGGTATGTGTGTGTGGGTGTGTGTGTATGTGTGCACGCGCGTGTGTGTGTGTCTGTGTGTGTGTGTGTGTGTCTGTGTGTCTGTGTTTGTCTGTGTGTGTGTGTCTATGTGTGTGTATGTGTGTGTGTGCGCGCGCGTGTGTGTGTGTGTGTGTCTGTGTCTGTGAGTGTGTGTGTGTGTGTCTGTGTTTGTCTGTGTGTGTGTGTATATATGTTGTGTGTGTGTGTGTGTGTGTGTGTGTGTGTATGTGTGACTGACAAAAAAATAATAAAATAAAGCAGAGAGGCAGGTAGATGGACCCTCTGAGGCTGCCAGATGTTCTTTGTGTGTTTAACTCTGTGTGTGTGTGTGTGTGTGAGTGTGTGTGTGTGTGTGTGTGTGTGTATGTGTGTGTGTGTGTGAGTGTGTGTGTGTGTTACCAGTGCACATCCTGGGCAGCTGTTGCCATTCTCACAGCTGCGGACCCTGGAGTGGACGCCCCCCCCACACTCGGTGCTGCACTTGGTCCAGGAGCCCCACGGGGACCAGAAGATGGGCTGAGGGCAGGAGACGCCTTCATTACAGAACCTGTGGAGGGAGGAGGAGGAGGAGGAAGGCTTTACAGAAAGCTCTGGAAATGCAGTCAGTGACGCTTTGCTTCCAAACAAACTTTGCGGAGATCGTTGTCGGATTTTGATTCAGGCGAAATACAAACATGAAGACAAACTTCCTCCGTATCAAAAGAACAAAAAGAATACGGTCAAAAGACTATACCGCTTCCCGTCTAATCACAACATCACCCAAACATTCAAACCGTAATGATGAAAGGGAAATGGCTCGAACACACATTGTTAATTGAGGCTTGACCTATTTGAGAGTCAAGTGTCTTAAGAATTGACCTTTAACCCGTCATAACATGGGATAGAGTTTGAATATAGGACTAGGCGATAATGAAATGTCACGGTAACTGTTATATCATGATGGATATATGCATACGAAGGTTGTGTAACCTGCTTCAAGGGTCTGGGTTACACAACCTACATTGATAATAAAGAGCAGAGACTAACTCACATTTGTTTAGAAACCAAGTGAAATATTTTGAGGGAATTTCAATGGAAGTTGCAGTACACTTTACTTTCTCCATATACCATCAATATAATGTGATTTACAAACCAGACTCCAGTTATATCAACATTATAAAGTCACTTTCTTTGTGTGCAAAAGCATTCAAATCTACATTTTTGACCATCGTACTATAACACAGATTAGAGATTGCACAAAACGATTGTCATTCATATTGTCAAATAAGTCAAATAGAGGGGCTCCTGATGCACAATTTAAATTCAAGCACAAACTAATTCAAAATACTATTTAAAGTGCAAAGTTTGTTGCACTTGAAACTATCAATGCAATATAAATCAGAGTCCAGTTCAATCTAATGTTCTCTAAATATGAAGTCACTTTCTTTGCATGAGAACAGTCAGTGTATTTTTATATTCACTTGCACTAGAGTTCTTATTTAAATGAGAAAAGACCAAGTGCATCTCATCTGGTAAGTACACAAAGCCGTAAACAGAAACAGTTACTTTGAGAATAATTCATGTTAACTATTCAATGTTACATATTATCTTCGTAACATATTATGTTACGATATTTGAATATACCTGGGGAGAATGATTACCGTATTCCACGTCATTTATTTGGTTTGTTAAAAAGCCTTTAATCATGATTATCAAAGTTTGAAAAGTTACTTTATGAACGTGTGTGTGTGTTGTGTGTGTGTGTGTTGTGTGTGTGTCCTCACCTCTCGTCCCTGCTCGGGCCCACACACACTCGTCCACCGTGTCGGGGGGACGGGTTGTTACAGGATCGCTGACGCAGCTCGAAACCCGTCCCACAGGTGGTGCTGCACTGTCCCCATGACGACCACGGCGTCCAGCCTCCGTTTCTATGGCAACAGACATATGGTAAGGCAGGTTTATTTATACAGCACCGTTCAACACAAGGCAGATCAAAGTGCTTTAGAAAAATGAAAGACATTAAGAAACATATTATAAGATGGCATTTAAAAACACTCATTTCAAAGTAAAGATAATAAAACATGAATAATAAAAGGACCATGAATTAAAGTGACAGAGCAGTGTGAGACACACACATCTGAAATGTGTTGCTCTGACTCTCAATCATTGCTCACTTTTTAGCAGAAATAGTTTTCTTTCACCTCACTTTCTTTCTACTTTCTTTTCTAACTTATCCTTTAGTTATTTCAAGTGTTTCATGCTAACCGAACCCCCTTTGGAAAATCTGCAACCCAATATTCCCAAAATGCAACGGATCCTGGCCGTATCTATGTAGCATATCAAATGGATTTGCTCCCAGACGTTCATGTGGCTTGCTAGTTTTGGACCCCATCTGTAACCCCGTATTAGCAACACATTTCATATTAGTCCCAAATCCTGCGTGATTATTCAGCAGAGCTATTAGTATTATTCTTCCACCGGATGTTCTCTGAAGGCTCAAGGGGGGGGGAAAGAAAAGCAGATTATTCTCATCAGAGCTGTGGTTCAGAGCTTCTTCAAACAGACATGCAAACACAGGGAAACATTCATTCCATTTGCTAAAGTGCTTTGTTCCTGGGCTGCACTTCTTCTCCTGATTTAATTGCCACTTTCAGCAAAAGCACAATTCAATTTCGGCACCACGGATTAAATCTGGTGCAGCGACTGGGTGAGATGAAGGTGGCTGAGCCCTCTGCCTGTGCTGAACACTGATTGGCTGGTTCCCACGGAGACGGAGGTGATGAAAGGTGTCACAAGGAGAACCTGGGTGTCGCCCACATTTTCTAATAGATTCCTCACGTTCAGGATCTTTTCACATGTTCAGTCGGAGCGTAAATTGAGACCCGGGGTGAGGGACATTGCTGTAGATCTGTCTTTTTGGTTTCCTGTTTTAGTTTGAAACGTGTTCAACCACCGTCTCGTCTGTTGCTTCCTGTCTCTGGCTGCGTCTCACTTCGGTTATTTTTCATTTCCTCGCTCCTCGATCTCGGTATCACCGGAAGTTGATTTGTCTGCGCCATCTTGAGTAGCGTCCCAGTGGCCTTATTTGTGCCGGAGGATCGAGGATCGAAGAGCGAGGACCGAGGATCGAGGAGCGATAATCGAGGAACTACCAGACCATCTTCCGGTGAAATCCTCAGACACTCGCCCCGCCCCCTTACTGTGTATCGCTCACTGATTGGACGATGCAGTGCATGCTGATCTGGCTGCTGTTAGACGATCAGCTGTGCGGCGTCCTCACAAACGGACGTTGCTTCACGTGGCGCTCCGGAGGAAACGACGTCCCATTGCTCTTAAAACTAACTTCCCTGCTTCTCGTGGTTTCCTTGCGTCTCTCCATGCTTCCTTGGTGGGAGGGACTAGAGGACGCAAGTGAGGGACGCAAGGAATCCATTTAACCGAAGTGAAACGCACCCTCTGTGTTCCCTCCTGCCTGATTACAAATGAACACATTTGACTGTAACCTGAGAGTTTAAATGAATTGTAAGTTATAGTTATATTGACACATGTATAGTATATATGGAAATGATTTTTACGCTATTACCAGCTGTTGCTAACAACCAGCTAACAAGCTAACCCAACTTCACTTTCTGGCATCTTTCGATTCACAAATACAGTCTTATTCTAATTTTTAGTTAATATACAGCAGATCAACCGTTCTTAACTTTGTTTTAGGATAGAAGAGGAAGACACAACTGGCTGATACGTGTCTTTACTAGAAGTTATTGTTTCACTATCATCATTAAAATAAAAATGGTATATTCTCCTCCCTACCTGGAGCAGTTGGACACCTCGATGGTTGAACCCTCACAGTTTTTGCCGCCACATCGAGACCCCGGGCTGTCACATGACCTGGAGCGACACAAACAGGAACTGACGCCGTCCACGCCGTCATCGTTGTTGCAGGGTTGCCATGGCGCCCACGGTCCGAAGCCGCCATTGGTGGTTTGGTTTCGCAGCTGGAAAAGACACATCGTTCAGTCATCAAGATAGAGAGAACAGGTCAGCAAACATATCCTAAACTCACACACTTTAAAGCAGAAGTGGTTTTAGAGTTTGTGTGCCAGACTGTCCTCTAAAAATGACCAGAGAGGTTTCTAAGGTGCTTTTATCTTCAGTAGACTCGACTACTGCAATGGTGTCTTCACAGGTCTCACTAAAAAGTCTATTCGGAAGCTGCAGCTGATTCAGAACGCCGCTGCTCGAGTCCTCACTAACACTAAGAAAAGTGGATCACATCACTCCTGTTCTGAAAGTCTTTACACTGGCTTCCTGTGTGTCAAAGAATAGATTTCAAATACTGCTGCTGGTTTATAAGCTTTGAATGGTTTAGGCCCAAAATACATTTCTGATCTACTGCTAAATTATGAACCATCCAGATCTCTCAGGTCTTCAGGGACTGGTCAGCTTTCTGTCCCCAGAGTCAGAACTAAACATGGTAAAGCAGCGTTCAGTTATTATGCTCCAAACATCTGGAATAAACTCCCAGAAACCTGCAGGTCCGCTGAAACTCTGACTACTTTTAAATCAGACTAAAGACTTTTCTTTTTGTCGCTGCTTTTAATTGAACTATTCATATCTTAGACTGCACTGTAACTTTTATCCATGTATTTTTTCTTTTAGTGTTTATCCATGTATTTCTTCTTTTAATGTTTATTTTATTAGCTTTTCTTTTTAATGACTGATTTTAAATGCCATTTTCTTAATGTCTTTCATTTGTTGTAAAGCACTTTGAATTGCCTTGTGTTGAAAAGTGCTCTATAAATAAACTTGCCTTGCCTTGCCTTGCCTTGCCTAAGGATTATAGCTTCTTCATTTACTCCCATAATAATTTATAGCAGAATAAATGCACTGCAATTGACTTCACTTTAGCCAAATTCGATTTAGTTGATCTAAGTGCAATCTAATCCATTACACTTAGTCCAATTCACCTTCCTTTCTTTACTATATCCTGTAACACACACTGAGAGCCTTAACAAAGCTTGTCAACGTTGGGAAACTAAATGATATTAAGAATCTACTCACACACGACATTTGCATGAAAAAGATGGTACTTAAGTACAAAGGTAAATATTTCTGACTACTATTAGACCATCATATATTCAACTACTTTACAGGAGGTAGCTTGATGACTTCATATCTATCCATCCACCCGTCTGTCCGTCCGTCTGTCTATCTATGTACCTATCTATCTCTCTATCTATCTCTCTATCTATCTATCTCTCTATCTATCTATCTATCTATCTATCTATCTACTATCTATCTATCCATCTATCTATCTATCCATCTATCCATCCATCTATCTATCCATCCATCCATCTATCTATCTATCCATCTATCTATCCATCTATCTATCCATCTATCTATCTACTCAGGATGCCAAACAATGACACATGTTGAGGATGACATCATCACAGAGTCTTATTGGTCCCATGAGGTCACATGATACGCTGTGTCAGCTCTTCTCACACTAAGTGGTGCAGTGAGGTTGTTTCTCACCGGACACACGGTGATGTTCTGCTTCCACTGACTCATGTTGGAGCTCTCCTCCAGCGTGGTGCACCGTCTCTGCCTGAAGTCCCAGCCGCAGTACGGGTCCCTGGCCTCCAAACACAGCCTGCAGGGGACAGGAGGACCGTGGTTCATTAAAGACACATTCATAAAGATTACAAGTAACCAGAGCGAGGCAAAACATACTGTTTTACATCTGTGTTCCCTGGGCAGATGTGGCAATACCCTAGCGAAGTAAAAATACATACTTAGAACACATATGTTGAAGAAACAAGATAAAACCAATATTTCAGATTGTAAACTCCAAATCCTGAATGTTTTCTTGAGAAAAGGCGTTTATATAGTGTATAGCAGGGGTCGGCAACCTTTTTGATATGAAGAAAACAAATTCAGCAGGAGGGCGGGGGAAGCCTCTCTGGCGGGGCAAGCAGTGTGTGGACCTGTCAGCGCAACTTACATGATGCCGAATTTAACAAATACAATTAAATAATTGTTTTAAACGGCATAATAATAAGGACGATCGTCCGTTCTGTGATTCTCCAGAACTCACATGTTATGATATTAGGTCACGCAGAGTGAGATGAGATCGCTGTTCCATTGTTAAAGAGAGAGACGAGAGAGAGAGAGAGAGAGGAGTAAGAGAGAGAGAGAGAGAGAGAGAGAGAGAGAGAGAGATAGAGAGAGAGAGAGAGAGAGAGAGAGAGAGAGAGAGAGAGAGAGGTGTGGCTTGTGCATGTGTGTGTGTGTGTGGTAGAGCGACAGTGAGGGAACGTGTGTATGTTTCTGGAAGTGAAACGAGGAAGCAGAAAAACAGAGGTCTGTGATGTATTTTGTGAAACAGAAGAACAGCTAAATAATGCAACGGCCTCCCAAAGAGAGCTCGCCTCTCTCCAGTCATTGAAGCTAAAGAGGGGTATTGAACCTGAAGCTTGTTGCTTCTGCCCTCCTCGACTACGGTCTGGGAGCCGACAGGAAAGTTCAACACACAGATGGCCGCCCCTTTGTAGCATATTATTTCGATGAGAGATGAGCAGATCGCCACTGGGCTTTCAACTAAATACACAGCCACGCAGAAACTGCGGCATGTGTACAGCTCCTTATGGGTAGGCTACTGCAGTTAGTGAAGTGCTTTCCTCTCTGTGGTGAAACGATCAGCACCACGGAGGAAAGCGGCAGAAAGTCACCTGGAGTTAAAGAGAGCGGGGCAGCGCTGCGTGCTCCTTCTGCGGGTAACGGGGAGACGCGCTCTGGCGGCGGCCTCGTTCAGGATCCGAAAATACAATTTAAATATTTTGCACACTTCTTCCTAGCGTGCCACTGGTTACGGTGCCGCGTGTATAGTTTCGCTCATTTTGGTTGTTTTCAATGTATAAAATACACATGTACATATATTTAGAAATAAACAATTATAAGTCACTTACAAACGTTTTAAGAAGCAACTTTCAACCTCCTTAAATATGCGCACCCCACAACAAACCAAGCAAAAGGCGACACATAGCCATTGCAATGAACACTGTAAAATGGTATTAATTGGTGCTACAAATATACACCTATATATGTATTACTACTAATTAAGTTTAGTTTATGTAGCTTAATGTTGTTGTTTTCAATGTATACAACTCAATAAACATTCAAATATATTGTGTTCTGAACCCACTGGCCTCAGACCCGTGTTTACAATCTGCTCATGCATTATAATGACTCGGGACAAACCTGTCTTTTCTTTGCCTTGTTCCTCCCAGCTCTCACAACAACAACAACAACAACACACACGGTACATCGCCAAACACTGATTCAATATTTGTAAGCTCTTAAAAACAGAGGCTTAATGACGGCTAATTAAATCTAAAGCTGTTAATGACGACGCTAAGCCGCGGAGCTGATCCGGACACTTCAGGAACGCGGGATAAAAAGGCATCGACTGAATAACTCCTCTCTCTCAGAGGCTCTTCACTCTCTGCCTCACTTCCTCTCCTCCCTCACTCTCATCCTTCTCCACTCCTTCAGCTGAAAGGACAGATTGTTCTTGTTGTTGTTGTTGTTTCTTCTTTTCATGGTTTATTTGAAGAGCCCTGTAGTGTTTCAGCCTGGAGGGTGAGGAATCTCCAAGTGTTGATACGAGCGCTCTGAGTGGTCGGCTTGAAGACGTTCCTGCTTAGCCAGCACATCAGAGGTGACCCGCAGACAAATAGCAACAAGAAGGAAGGGTGAGAGGGAGAAGGAAGGGTGAGAGGGAGAAGGAAGGGTGAGAGGGAGAAGGAAGGGTGAGAGGGAGAAGGGAGAGGGAGAAGGAAGGGGGAGAGGAGAGGAAGGGTGAGAGGGAAGGGGAGAGGGAGAAGGAAGGGTGAGAGGGAGAAGGGAGAGGGAGAAGGAAGGGTGAGAGGGAGAAGGAAGGGTGAGAGGGAGAAGGAAGGGTGAGAGAGAGAAGGGAGAGGGAGAAGGAAGGGGGAGAGGGAGGAGAAGGAAAGGTGAGAGGGAGACGAAAGGAACAAGAGCAGGGTGACCAGGTGTCCTCCGTGTGCAAGAAGACTCGGAGGGGTATCGTTTGAAATGTACCGATTCCGGTTCTTATCGATTCCCTGTTTCGATTCCAAAATTGTAAAAGAAAGAGGTCAAACGTTTAGATAACAAAATATCTTTATTCTTTTAAGCTTAACTGACATTCTTACAAATAAAATACAAATGTATTCTCCAGAACACACAGATGGCCAGTCCGCCCTGACCCTGTATTCCACCGGGTCCGCGGCGCAGACGGACCTGGTGGAATACAGGGTCTACCGCGTTTAGGAACCGTTAGGCAGAACCGAAATTGTGTATTTTGTATGGGTACCCGGCATTTTCTTATCTGTTCTCATCCGGAACAGAGTTTCGGTTCCCAACCCGATGCAAGACTACTCAGCATTTTTATAAATTGTCCCGCGTATTGAGACGATGTCCCGCATTTGATTGACAGCATCCATTCTAACACGTGACTGTTATCGAATGTCAGAGTAGAAAGCAAGAGAGTGTCAGATGTCAATCAAGCAACACAGGATGACTGGGGTTCGAGGGCTCGAGGGCTGTTCTACTGAAAGTGTGTAATCACGGTGCAGCTGGAGGAGGGCAATCACCAGAGATTTCTCGTGACATTTGGCACTTTTTTTTTCAATCGTGCATGGAGGTGAATATGATTCAGAAATTGATTGATTTTTTCTCGGAATTATTACTTTTTCTTCCCATCCTTTCTCTGCATTCTGAATATTTTAGCTTTAATCTCGAAATTCTGACTTGTACCTAACAATTCACACTTTTATCTTTTACTTTAATTTCGAAGTGGCTTTTTTGCTCACACACACCTACTCTTTGATGGCACCCGGTCACCCAACACTAGACGGAGGAGAGAGAACACGTCCTCCCTCCACAACACATCCACAGCTAACCTTCCTGTGTGTGTCACTTTAATTAAGCGACACTATTCCAGCCACGCCGGATGCCATCTCAAATAACGATGAAACAATAATCATAATGAGGTCAGACTCAAACAGCGCGTTGTAAAGGCGGAGGGAGATGCCATTAGAGCTCAAGGTCGACTTTAGTGTGTCTGTGATGGCTTTGAATGCACGGGTTTGCACGGTCATCATGACACACACACACACCCACACCCACACACACCACACACACACACACACACACACACACCCCATTACGGCAATCAGCTAAGCAGAAACAATTACGCTGTGCTTATTTCAAGGATGGAATAAATTAGGTTGTATGAAAGTGTTGGGATACATTTGAGATCTAATTAGCTCTGGGTAAAGTGCGCCGGGACGCAGATTTAGAGGCTTCTCGACCCCGGAGAGACCCTCAGTTAGTGCGTGTTTGCAGGAATTTAGAGGAAAATGCTGATGAAACTATGAAATAAGAGCGGTGCACAGTGAGAGCTCTTAAAACCAGAAATAATAATTAGCTGGAAAGACACGCTGGGAAACGTATTGCAGTGCAGGTCGGAATGATAACACATGCTTAGGGGTAAGATGTTTGGACAGCTGCAGCACAGACAGCAACACATTCAAGTTATGCTAACAGTTGGTCAGCTTTATTACCACAACACCTCTTTGGATTTAGATATCTGCCTCAAATCTGGGCTCTAAAAGCTGCCTTATAACACTGCTGTCCCACAATGCAATGCACAGAGGAGAGGAAGTAGCTGCTAAAAGCTGCAGAACATTCAAACAAATGGCAGATGATGGTAAGAGAAAGTTAAAAGGGAAGATTTAAAAACGGTATTGATTCTTCAGTGAAACATTTTGCTCCGTCTTAGTGAAGTTTAATCGACAGAGGAATTCCAATTCGAGCTTGGATTGACATCGCTACATCCACCGCACCATTTACTTTTAGTGCAAAACCGTAAAGTATACTGCATTGATTTATTTTACACTAATGGCAGAAAGTGTATATTACGGTGACATGTATAGCATAAACACTGTATTCTACTCGCACAGATCTGCAGTCTCAGTATTTTCTCCAACAGTTTCTTCCACCAGAGGCCATTAAATAAACGAGGATTTACTATTGGGGGGAAAAGGAGGGCGTACCGAGGCGTTTAGCTCCTACTCTGACCTTTCTGCAGCTACATAAAACACCAGCCAAGCACTTTCAGTGACTTCCTGTCCTGACGGCTGTAAAAGTCAATTAGAGGCAGTGTGGGCGGAGAATGGGGATACAAAAGCTCACTTCTGTAACAGGCGGAGGGATGAGTCTGCACATACAGTGACACTATCAGAGAGTGTGTGAGTGTGTGTTCTCTGGGTAACCCTCTGTCTGTGTACACAGTGAGGCTTGTCTTAGTGCTGTGGGTGAGATAGCATCACGTTGACAGGGAGCAGGGTGATATTTAATTCAGCGGGGAACATGTCTGGTGGCGTTATCAAAACAGAGGAGTCTTGGAAGAGAGCCTGTTCAATTTTAAACAGACACAATATTGGCAAAACCTTCCAGTCTGTGTAACGATGTGTCTGCTGTGGCATCGGGGGATTGTCTCTGCGGGGCGTAATTGGCTTTTTTAAATCGTTTGTGAATGCTGTTAAAACCAGTGTCTCCTTTTATTACCGGCTCTTTAACAACTAGACATTAAAACAATAGTTCACCTCGTCTGTAATGGAAGGCCGCCGGTGCATAATTGCAAATATGATTACTAGAAGTGATACCTTATGGATTTGAATGTGCCATTATTAGCTGTAGCACTGAGGAGAATACACACACACACACACACACACAAACACACACACACACACACACACACACACACGTATGCATTACTTCGGGGGACATTACATTGACTTACATGCATTTCCTGGAGACTTATCCTAACCTTAACCATAACCAACACATGCCTAACCCTAACCCTAATCCTAACCAAGTCTTCCCCCTAAAATTAATGATTCCCCTCATATTTGTCCCCATAAGGGAGGCCAGTCCCCACACGTGACTGTGTAAACAGAGTTAGGTCCCCACAAGTATAGTAATACTAGACCACACACACACTCTCTCACACACACACAGACACACACACACACACACACACACACGAGTGGTGGCATTTCTTTGGATCCGCTCCCCGGAGACCTCACCCTCTCTCCTGGGGCTCTCCCCCCCGCTGTGCTCGGTTGAGTTGGCCGTTTAGGCAGTCTGCTCGTGATGAATCAGAAACACGAGGACTCCTGCTAGCACTCAGCGCTAATACATCCAATTAGGCCCAGTTGGAGCCAGCTGAAGACTGATGGTGCCGGGTCCAACAAAAAGAAAAATCAGGGAAGCAAAAGGGAAATGGCTGTCTGCCAAAAAGCGCCCGCTGTCCTCGGCGTACAATGTTAGCCCCCGATGAAAACAAGAGATGTCCCACTGCACTGGGTCTCAAACCGCACCTTTCAAATAAAATGTGTTATTATTGTTTTATTACAAGGACGAAGACAGAAGGACAAGAAAATACATTCACAAGTAAGTAAACAAAGTGCAAGCAGATGTTACATGGAGGGAACAATAGAAGACACTGACAATAGAAAATGTGAATGTGAGCAGAGAAAAAAGGGAAGAGGCGAAAGTGGGGGCACGCTGAAACATCATTTCCAAACTGCAGGTGGAGGAGGATAGAAATGTGTTGATTTAATTCATTCTGAGCATTCGGAGGAGGAGGCGTCCTTCTATGAATATTTTATCATTTTTAAGTAACTGAAGTCACAGATTTCGTATGTGCATTTAAAGCCATTATTTAGATAGAGGAGAGAGACAACACATGCGATTAGAGGATGGAGGAACGACCAGCGGAGAATCGAACCGAGGACCTGCTGCTTGTGTGAAATTCCCTTTATTTGACTTAAAAATAAATATATAAAGTTAATATAAACACCACATTATCCAGCAAGTCAAATGTTTAATGTTGGTCTTTCATTTACTAACGCAGCGTCACACGGCGGCGTGCGTTGAAGCTTGCCGGTGGGCGGTCTGAAACTCGACCAACAACCAATCACATGAATCTCCCGCCCCGGACACACAAGCACGCGGTTTGATTGGCTAGAGCTTGTACTGGCATATGATTTGATTGGCTTCCGTCGAAGCTTCAAAAGTTCAACATTGCTCAACTTTCGAAGCGAGCAACGCGAAGCGACGGAACCACAAGTCACCCCGAAGTGAATGGGAAGAAGCGCTGAAGCTTCAACGCACGCCGCCGTGTGGACAGTGTTAACATTTATCAGCTATAGCTCAAAATAATCTGCGGCCAGTGACGCTTGTCATTTCAACCAAAAAGAGGGTAGAAACAATCCTTTCTTTCTTTCCTCTGAGCTTGGAAAATCAAGATCCAAAGTGTCCCAGCAATCTCACATATATGTAACTACTCTGCCCCCAAAGGGCAGCAGAGTAGTTTGATTGTGTCCACATCAGGGGATATGAAGGTGACGAAGTGTAAGGCTTTTGTTATTATTCCTGTTTTTATTTGTTTCTCTCATTTCAGTGTCAGCTTTCCTGCCTTGATTGAACCACCTGCTTCCCATCCCTAATTAGCCTCACCTGTGCCCCGTTATCATCCCTCCCTCAGTCTGCGTCCACATTCCCCTCAGTGCCAGTTCCTCCTAGTTCTTCCTAGCGTTCCAGCAGTGTTTATTCCGAGTATCTATTCCACGTGTACCTGACCCAGCTTCGTGTCCTGACCCTGTTCCTGCCTAATCCTCAGCCTTACTGACTGATCTCCCGTGTGCCGAACCTCTGCATACAAGGACCTTTTTGCCTAGCCTCTGTCCGTCCCGAGTCGTGTTATTGAGTCCTCTACTGGTGTTCATTCAGTCGTCACACGAGATGCAGGTTCAAATCAAAGCTAAAGGGAAGGGAAGGACATCAAACGCTATACAGACAAAACTAAGAGAAAAGGATAACTCTGAGCTGCAGCCAGAACAACCCGTGTGATACAAGTTACAGCATGCTGGAGCAGAAATAACAACATCCACTGTGTGAACACCTTCTCTCTCTGATAGTTCAGCAGCAGTGATCTCTGAAGGCTGCCAGGCTGCCACAGTTAGTGCTTTGGGTTTCTAGAGACAGGTCTGCGAACTCCTCACTGTACACGTCAAGTCCTACAGAGACCAGCGTATGACAACTGCCGCATGCAACATGTCATACACTGGTTTTAACAAGTAGACACACACACACACACACACACATACACACACACACTGTGGCAGATGCAGTTGGTCAGTGGTTTCCCTCAATGACCACTTAGTGTGTCCTGACGAAACTCTTTCTGCAGGCAGGATGTACTGAAACACACACACACACACACACACACACACACACACACACACACCACACACACACACACACACACACACACACACACACACACACACACACACACACACACACACACACCCACACACACACACACACACACACACACACACACACACACACACACACACACACACACAGGAATGTAACTATTGGCAGCAGGACGATTGTAGCTCGTTGTCATAAAGTGTAATGTTTATGTCGGCAGTGAAAGCCATGGTTTGTCAGCAGGAATAAAGCGGCTCCTGTACAGAAAGCCTGACCTCATATTTCAGCCGTTTCTCTTGACTACTTCTGTATTCATATTTCTCTTATCTTTTTCTTACTCATCGCTAAAACCAGAAAGCACCTTAATGTAGAACTCTTCCTTTGACACATTACCTTTTGATAAATGTTGGAAAGGAAAGTACTGTACTTTTTGCTCGGACTGAGACGAGTAGTTTGTTCCTCTTGCTGGCAGCGACCTTACTCATCTCAGTGAAAGGAGGATGGATGCTAGCATGCTGCTGCGGCCAACATAAATCACTCCGCTAAGCGGCCGAGATAGAGAGATAGGGCGGAGGACAGAGGACTGCTGTTTGCCACAGGTGCCAATTGGCCAGGTCGAATATAATCACCACAAATAGAGGACAAACGGGCATGTGAACACACACTGCAGCGTGTGTCTGCGAAAGGAAACAAATCACCGTCTGCCCAGCGGTTTTTAGCAGCGTGACAAAAAAGCACTTCAGTTAAAGATGATGTTATTTCACTCTGCAAGAGTCGCTAAAACGGTTCGATAACAAAAGGAAACTGAACACAAAAAAAAGCACTTAAACGCAATTGAGTGTTCAGACTGCATTCAAGCCAACATTTGATTATGCTGCCGTGAGCTACATTGCAAGTGTCAGCATTTTAACTGCATGTTTAAACAGTTAGAAAAAGCACTCTCACAAGCATGAGGAAATTATTCATTACGTACAACCACGGCCCAGCTGGAGACGTTATGCAACAAACGGATTTGTTATGACTTGTCCATAAATCATGACATTTGTTATTCACTACTGTACTGTAACTACTGCCATTCTTCAGTGTGTCTATGAGTGTGTGTGTGTGTGTGTGTGTGTGTGTGTGTGTGTGTGTGTGTTTGGCAGTGCAGTCAGCTATAAAACCATGCAAGTATATTCAGCTGTTAACAGTGCGTGAATGGATGTAGAGCTGTATGACTGGGATGACCACACACACACACACACACACACACACACACACACACACACACACCACACACACACTTCTTTTTGGTGTCAATATGGGGATCCGGAGTCATGGATGATCCTGCGGTCCTGTGTCCTGCATCGCGAGCCCTGGATCTTGAGTCGTGGCTGTGGTCCTGGATCATAGGTCCTGGATGGATATCCTCGTGGATTCATCTTCCTATTACACACATGCATTTCCAAACATTTGGACTACCTATGTTGCAAATGTATTATCTTTTCAATTTACACACGGCATCTATTGCACGTCTGTCCGTCCTGGGAGAGGGATCCCTCCTCTGTTGCTCTCCCTGAGGTTTCTCCCTTGTTCCCTTTAAACTGTGGGTTTTCACTAGAAGTGTTTCCTTGTACGATGTGAGGGTCTAAGGACAGAGGGTCTAAGGACAGAGGGTCTAAGGACAGAGGGTCTAAGGACAGAGGGTGTCGTATTGTCATACTGATATTCTGTACACACTGTGAAGTCCACTGAGACAAATGTAACATGATATTGGGCTATATAAATAAACATTGATTGATTGATTGACACACGCTGCAGCAGAGATGTAGAAAGTGGCTCATTCAGTCAGCAGTTCAATGACAAGGAGTGTGTTCAGACTAAGAGGAGGTGGCAGATGGGGCTTTTTTTTACATAGAGAAGAATAACAAAAGAAAGAGAGAAAAGTAGTTAAAGCAAGGCTGGAGCTCGGAGGTAATGAAGTCAAAGTTACTGCAATTAAATTCAATGATTCTCTCTTCCAAACCATCAACGTGTATGTTAGACCCAATTCCAACTAAGCTGTTGAAGGAAGTTTTTCCATTAATTAGCACTTCTTTATTAAATATTATGAATATGTCTTTATTATCAGGCTATGTTCCACAATCATTCAAAGTAGCAGTGATAAAACCGCTTCTTAAAAAGCACAACCTCGATCCAGAGGTTTTAGCCAATTATAGACCTATTTCTTATCTTCCGTTCCTCTCAACAATTCTTGAGAAAGCAGTCGCAAAACAGCTGTGTGATTACTTAAAAAACAATGATTTATTTGACGATTTTCAGTCTGGCTTTAGAACACATCATAGCACAGAGACAGCTCTGGTTAAAGTCACATATGACATTCTAATAGCCTCAGACAAAGGGACTTGTCTCTATTCTTGTTTTGCTCGATCTCAGTGCTGCATTTGATCTATCGATCATGATATCTTATTGCAAAGACTAGAGCACTTAGTTGGCATACAGGGAACTGCCTTAGGCTGGTTTAGGTCCTATTTATCTGAACGCTCTCAGTTTGTACGTGTCAATGATGAATCTTCCACGCAAACCAAAGTTAGCCATGGAGTGCCACAGGGCTCAGTGCTCGGACCTATTTTGTTCACATTATATATGCTTCCGTTAGGCAATATTATAAGGAATCATTCTGTACATTTTCATTGTTATGCGGATGATACTCAATTATATTTATCAATCAAGCCTGATGAAATTAATCATCTAAATAAAATTCAAGACTGCCTCAAGGACTTAAAAACGTGGATGACCTTAAACTTTTGATGTTAAACACGACCAAAACTGAAGTTATTGTACTTGGCCCGAAGAATCTACGAAACAAATTATCTGAAGATATACTAACTATGGATGGCATTAATTTAGCCTCCAGTGAGACTGTAAGGAATCTTGGTGTTATATTTGATCAGGATTTATCCTTTAACGGCCACATAAAATCAATTTCAAGGACCGCCTACTTCCATCTACGTAACATTGCAAAAATCAGGCATATCTTGCCTCAAAACGATGCAGAGAAACTAGTCCATGCATTTGTTACTTCAAGGCTGGATTATTGTAACTCTTTATTATCAGGGAGTACCAAGAAGTCAGTCAAGTCGCTTCAGCTGATTCAAAATGCTGCAGCTCGTGTACTAACCAGAGTTAGGAAAAGGGACCACATTACTCCTGTTCTGGCTGCCTTACACTGGCTCCCTATAGAACACAGGATATAATTTTAAAATTCTTCTTCTCGCCTACAAAGCCCTTAATGGGCAGGCGCCATCTTACCTTAAAGAACTCATTATACCCTACTGTCCTACTAGGGCATTGCGTTCCAAGAATGCAGGGTTGTTGGTTGTTCCTAGAGTCTCTAAAAGTACAATGGGAGCCAGAGCCTTTTCTTATCAAGCTCCACATTTGTTTCCAGTTTGTGTTCGGGCGGCAGACACCCTATCCGTTTTTAAGAGTGCGCTTAAGACCTTCCTTTTTGATAAAGCTTATAGTTAGGGCTGATTAGATTCAGCCCCTAGTTTTGCTGATATAGGCTTAGTTTGTCGGGGGACATCTTACTTCTTCCTTCTCTCTGTCTGTACCTGTGTACTCATGTTCCGATTAACCCAGCTTCCCCAAATGTCTTTTTTTTTTTGTCTATATACGCTGGGATCCGGAGTCATGGATGATCCTGCGGTCCTGTGTCCTGCATCGCGAGCCCTGGAACTTGAGTCGTGGCTGTGGTCCTGGATCATAGGTCCTGGATGGATATCCTCGTGGATTCATCTTCCTATTATACACACATGCATTTCCAAAGATTTGGACTACCTATGTTGCAAATGTATTGTCTTTTCAATTTACACACGGCATCTATTGCACGTGTCCATCCTGGGAGAGGGATCCCTCCTCTGTTGCTCTCCCTGAGGTTTCTCCCATGTTCCCTTTAAACTGTGGGTTTCTCTGGAAGTTTTTCCTTGTACGATGTGAGAGTCTAAGGACAGAGGGTCTAAGGACGAGGGTGTCGTATTGTCATACTGAATTTTGTACAAACTGTGAAGTCCACTGAGACAAATGTAACATTTGTGATATTGGGCTATATAAATAAACATTGATGATTTATTGATTGAATCACTTCTCTCTGCCTAGTAACACATAACCCAATTCCTTCAGGGACACATGCCGTTTTTATGGAAATGTGGCACAAAACTACTTAATTTACAGCAGCTTTGCCTAAAGAGTATGTTAAAGAGGCCATAGTATGCTTTTTGGGGGTGATTCCTCTCATGTAGTGTGTTATTACATTACATGACATGTCACTTGTTAGACGCTTTTATCCAAAGCGACTTTCATACTCTGTGGGCAATCCCCACAGGAGCACTTTGGGGTGAAGTGTCTCAGGGACACAACGACATGCTGACTGCAGTGGGGTTTGAACCTGTGACCCCCTGATCTGAACACCAACGCACAACCCACTGCGCCACACCCTGTTATAGGTTTGTGTGCATGTCAATGGTCTGCAACGGCTAACATCTGAAATGTTTCGATACTGCAGGGTAGCTTGTCAATGTTAGTCCAGGTTTAAATAAAGTCCCTTTTAAAGGTGGGGTAGGTAAGTGTCAGAAACCGGCTCAAGTGCACTAAAATTTGAAAGTACACAGCCGAAAAGAATCCGCCCCTTCCTTCAGACTTCCTTACAGAGCACCTCCTCCAACACACATGAACGCGCACATGACTTAGGTTGGCTATATAGTTCAGGGGAATTGTAAACCATACAAAACAGATAATGACCTGTCCAAGAGAAAAAGAGCGACCACGGCGTCAGATTTCAACTCGGTGTGTACGGGGGTTATTCCCTATCTTTATTCAAGAGCGTGGTATTTAAATTTGAGAGCATACTTTATTGATTTCCTTCACTCAAACCCTGTCATCGCACCAAAGACAAACCAAAGAGTAACCGCCCTTACGGGACGCTGTAATAAGTAAAGCGAACGCACCCGCAAGGACACCTGAGGGATTTTGACAGGATTGTTGCACAAAAGTTTCGAGCGCGCACAGAATAAATCTGAGAGCAGAACAAATCTGTAAACAGCAATATATCTGAGTGCAAGCGTACCGTTTGAGCAGAAGCAGAGCAAAGTGCAAGCAGGCACTATTTGAGTGCGAGGACAGGGTTTGAGGGAAATACATAAAGTATGCTCTCAAATTTAAATACCACGCTCTTGAATAAAGATAGGGAATAACCCCCATAGGTGTGTTCCATCAGTAGTCGCCATCGTTGAAAAGCAACTCCGATATTGACTCTGGTTTGAATTCTCCTAGTTTCCACTTTGTTTTTGTTCCTAATTTGCTCCGTTACATTATTTCTTTTGCCACCAGTAGACGATGTTGAACCTAACTCTGCCATGGTGAAAGTGGCCGCCTGTTGCTGGCGAGTCATTGAAGTACTGCTGCAATGCACGCCCAATGACGGCACGCCCAATGAGGGCACGAGATACATTTGTGCGTGCACGAGATGGAAGGCTGACAGACAGGGAAAGTGTTGGGATACATTTGAGATCTAATTAGCTCTGGGTTAAAGTGCGCCGGGACGCAGATTTAGAGGCTTCTCGACCCCGGAGAGACCCTCAGTTAGTGCGTGTTTCAGGAATTTAGAGGAAAATGCTGATGAACTATGAAATAAGAGCGGTGCACAGTGAGAGCTCTTAAAACCAGAAATAATAATTAGCTGAAAGACACGCTGGGAAACGTATTCAGTGCAGGTCGGAATGATAACACATGCTTAGGGGTAAGATGTTTGGACAGCTGCAGCACAGACAGCAACACATTCAAGTTATGCTAACAGTTGGTCAGCTTTATTACCACACCTCTTTGGATTAGATATCTGCCTCAAATCTGGGCTCTAAAAGCTGCCTTATAACACTGCTGTCCCACAATGCAATGCACAGAGGAGAGGAAGTAGCTGCTAAAAGCTGCAGAACATTCAAACAAATGGCAGATGATGGTAAGAGAAAGTTAAAAGGGAAGATTTAAAAACGGTATTGATTCTTCAGTGAAACATTTTGCTCCGTCTTAGTGAAGTTTAATCGACAGAGGAATTCCAATTCGAGCTTGGATTGACATCGCTACATCCACCGCACCATTTACTTTTAGTGCAAAACCGTAAAGTATACTGCATTGATTTATTTTACACTAATGGCAGAAAGTGTATATTACGGTGACATGTATAGCATAAACACTGTATTCTACTCGCACAGATCTGCAGTCTCAGTATTTTCTCCAACAGTTTCTTCCACCAGAGGCCATTAATAAACGAGGATTTACTATTGGGGGGAAAAGGAGGGCGTACCGAGGCGTTTAGCTCCTACTCTGACCTTTCTGCAGCTACAAAAACACCAGCCAAGCACTTTCAGTGACTTCCTGTCCTGACGGCTGTAAAAGTCAATTAGAGGCAGTGTGGGCGGAGAATGGGGATACAAAAGCTCACTTCTGTAAAGGCGGAGGGATGAGTCTGCACATACAGTGACACTATCAGAGAGTGTGTGAGTGTGTTGTTCTCTGGGTAACCCTCTGTGTCACAGTGAGGCTTGTCTTAGTGCTGTGGGTGAGATAGCATCACGTTGACAGGGAGCAGGGTGATATTTATTCAGCGGGGAACATGTCTGGTGGCGTTATCAAAACAGAGGAGTCTTGGAGAGAGCCTGTTCAATTTTTAAACAGACACAATATTGGCAAAACCTTCCAGTCTGTGTAACGATGTGTCTGCTGTGGCATCGGGGGATTGTCTCTGCGGGGCGTAATTGGCTTTTTTAAATCGTTTGTGAATGCTGTTAAAACCAGTGTCTCCTTTTATTACCGGCTCTTTAACAACTAGACATTAAAACAATAGTTCACCTCGTGTAATGGAAGGCCGCCGTGCATAATTGCAAATGATTACTAGAAGTGATACCTTATGGATTTGAATGTGCCATTATTAGCTTAGCACTGAGGAGAATACACACCACACACACACACAAAACAACACACACACCACACACACACACGATGCATTACTTCGGGGGACATTACATTGACTTACATGCATTTCCTGGAGACTTATCCTAACCTTAACCATAACCAACACATGCCTAACCCTAACCCTAATCCTAACCAGTCTTCCCCCTAAAATTAATGATCCCCTCATATTTGTCCCATAAGGGAGGCCAGTCCCACACGTGACTGTGTAAACAGAGTTAGGTCCCCACAAGTATAGTATACTACCACACACACACTCTCTCACACACAACAGACCACACACACACACACACCACACACACGAGTGGTGGCATTTCTTTGGATCCGCTCCCCGGAGACCTCACCCTCTCTCCTGGGGCTCTCCCCCCCGCTGTGCTCGGTGAGTTGGCCGTTTAGGCAGTCTGCTCGTGATGAATCAGAAACACAGAGGACTCCTGCTAGCACTCAGCGCTAATACATCCAATTAGGCCCAGTTGGAGCCAGCCTGAAGACTGATGGTGCCGGGTCCAACAAAAAAGAAAAATCAGGGAAGCAAAAGGGAAATGGCTGTCTGCCAAAAAGCGCCCGCTGTCCTCGGCGTACAATGTTAGCCCCCGATGAATAACAAGAGATGTCCCACTGCACTGGGTCTCAAACCGCACCTTTCAAATAAAATGTGTTATTATTGTTTTATTACAAGGACGAACAGAAGGACAAGAAAATACATTCACAAGTAAGTAAACAAAGTGCAAGCAGATGTTACATGGAGGGAACAATAGAAGACACTGACAATAGAAAATGTGAATGTGAGCAGAGAACAAAAGGGAAGAGGCGAAAGTGGGGCAGCGCTGAAACATCATTTCCAAACTGCAGGTGGAGGAGGATAGAAATGTGTTGATTTAATTCATTCTGAGCATTCGGAGGAGGAGGCGTCCTTCCTATGAATATTTTATCATTTTTAAGTAACTGAAGTCACAGATTTCGTATGTGCATTTAAAGCCATTATTTAGATAGAGGAGAGAGACAAACACATGCGATTAGAGGATGGAGGAACGACAGCGGAGAATCGAACCGAGGACCTGCTGCTTGTGTGAAATTCCCTTTATTTGACTTAAAAATAAATATATAAAGTTAATATAAACACCACATTATCCAGCAAGTCAAATGTTTAATGTTGGTCTTTCATTTACTAACGCAGCGTCCACACGGCGGCGTGCGTTGAAGCTTGCCGGTGGGCGTGTCTGAAACTCGACCAACAACCAATCACATGAATCTCCCGCCCCGGACACACAAGCACGCGGTTTGATTGGCTAGAGCTTGTACTGGCATATGATTTGATTGGCTTCCGTCGAAGCTTCAAAAGTTCAACATTGCTCAACTTTCGAAGCGAGCAACGCGAAGCGACGGAACCACAAGTCACCCCGAAGTGAATGGGAAGAAGCGCTGAAGCTTCAACGCACGCCGCCGTGTGGACAGTGTTAACATTTATCAGCTATAGCTCAAATAATCTGCGGCCAGTGACGCTTGTCATTTCAACCAAAAAGAGGTAGAAACAATCCTTTCTTTCTTTCCTCTGAGCTTGGAAAATCAAGATCCAAAGTGTCCCAGCAATCTCACATATATGTAACTACTCTGCCCCCAAAGGGCAGCAGAGTAGTTTGTGTGTCCACATCAGGGGATATGAAGGTGACGAAGTGTAAGGCTTTTTTATTATTCCTGTTTTTATTTGTTTCTCTCATTTCAGTGTCAGCTTTCCTGCCTTGATTGAACTCCACCTGCTTCCATCCCTAATTAGCCTCACCTGTGCCCCGTTATCATCCCTCCCTCAGTCTGCCCACATTCCCCTCATGCCAGTTCATCCTAGTTCTTCCTAGCGTTCCAGCAGTGTTTATTCCGAGTATCTATTCCACGTGTACCTGACCCAGCTTCGTGTCCTGACCCTGTTCCTGCCTAATCCTCAGCCTTACTGACTGATCTCCCGTGTGCCGAACCTCTGCATACAAGGACCTTTTTGCAACCTAAGCCTCTGTCCCGTCCCGAGTCGTGTTATTGAGTCCTCTACTGGTGTTCATTCAGTCGTCACACGAGATGCAGGTTCAAATCAAAGCTAAAGGGAAGGAAGGACATCAAACGCTATACAGACAAAACTAAGAGAAAGTAACTCTGAGCTGCAGCCAGAACAACCCGTGTGATACAAGTTACAGCATGCTGGAGCAGAAATAACAACATCCACTGTGTGAACACCTTCTCTCTCTGATAGTTCAGCAGCAGTGATCTCTGAAGGCTGCCAGGCTGCCACAGTTAGTGCTTTGGGTTTCTAGAGACAGGTCTGCGAACTCCTCACTGTACACGTCAAGTCCTACAGAGACCAGCGTATGACAACTGCCGCATGCAACATGTCATACACTGGTTTTAACAAGTAGACACACACACACACACACACACACATACACACACACACTGTGGCAGATGCAGTTGGTCAGTGGTTTCCCTCAATGACCACTTAGTGTTGTCCTGACGTTTTAAACTCTTTCTGCAGGCAGGATGTACTGTAAATCACACACACACACACACACACACACACACACACACACACACACCAAACACACACACACACACACCACACACACACACACACACACACACACACACACACACACACACACCCACACACACACACACACACACACACACACACACCCACACACACACACACACACAGGAATGTAACTATTGGCAGCAGGACGATTGTAGCTCGTTGTCATAAAGTGTAATGTTTATGTCGGCAGTGAAAGCCATGGTTTGTCAGCAGGAATAAAGCGGCTCCTGTACAGAAAGCCTGACCTCATATTTCAGCCGTTTCTCTTGGACTACTTCTGTATTCATATTTCTCTTATCTTTTTCTTACTCATCGCTAAAACCAGAAAGCACCTTAATGTAGAACTCTTCCTTTGACACATTACCTTTTGATAAATGTTGGGAAAGGAAAGTACTGTACTTTTTGCTCGGACTGAGACGAGTAGTTTGTTCCTCTTGCTGGCAGCGACCTTACTCATCTCAGTGAAAGGAGGATGGATGCTAGCATGCTGCTGCGGCCAACATAAATCACTCCGCTAAGCGGCCGAGATAGAGAGATAGGGCGGAGGACAGAGGACTGCTGTTTGCCACAGGTGCCAATTGGCCAGGTCGAATATAATCACCACAAATAGAGGACAAACGGGCATGTGAACACACACTGCAGCGTGTGTCTGCGAAAGGAAACAAATCACCGTCTGCCCAGCGGTTTTTAGCAGCGTGACAAAAAAGCACTTCAGTTAAAGATGATGTTATTTCACTCTGCAAGAGTCGCTAAAACGGTTCGATACAAAAGGAAACTGAACACAAAAAAAAGCACTTAAACGCAATTGAGTGTTCAGACTGCATTCAAGCCAACATTTGATTATGCTGCCGTGAGCTACATTGCAAGTGTCAGCATTTTAACTGCATGTTTAAACAGTTAGAAACAAGCACTCTCACAAGCATGAGGAAATTATTCATTACGTACAACCACGGCCCAGCTGGAGACGTTATGCAACAAACGGATTTGTTATGACTTGTCCATAAATCATGACATTTGTTATTCACTACTGTACTGTAACTACTGCCATTCTTCAGTGTGTCTATGAGTGGTGTGTGTGTGTGTGTGTGTGTGTGTGTGTGTGTGTGTGTGTGTTTGGCAGTGCAGTCAGCTATAAAACCATGCAAGTATATTCAGCTGTTAACAGTGCGTGAATGGATGTAGAGCTGTATGACTGGGATGACCACACACACACACACACACCACACACACACACCACACACACACAACACACCACACACACACTTCTTTTTGGTGTCAATATACGCTGGGATCCGGAGTCATGGATGATCCTGCGGTCCTGTGTCCTGCATCGCGAGCCCTGGATCTTGAGTCGTGGCTGTGGTCCTGGATCATAGGTCCTGGATGGATATCCTCGTGGATTCATCTTCCTATTATACACACATGCATTTCCAAACATTTGGACTACCTATGTTGCAAATGTATTATCTTTTCAATTTACACACGGCATCTATTGCACGTCTGTCCGTCCTGGGAGAGGGATCCCTCCTCTGTTGCTCTCCCTGAGGTTTCTCCCTTGTTCCCTTTAAACTGTGGGTTTTCACTAGAAGTGTTTCCTTGTACGATGTGAGGGTCTAAGGACAGAGGGTCTAAGGACAGAGGGTCTAAGGACAGAGGGTCTAAGGACAGAGGGTGTCGTATTGTCATACTGATATTCTGTACACACTGTGAAGTCCACTGAGACAAATTAACATGATATTGGGCTATATAAATAAACATTGATTGATTGATTGACACACGCTGCAGCAGAGATGTAGAAAGTGGCTCATTCAGTCAGCAGTTCAATGACAAGGAGTGTGTTCAGACTAAGAGGAGAGTGGCAGATGGGGCTTTTTTTTACATAGAGAAGAATAACAAAAGAAAGAGAGAAAAGTAGTTAAAGCAAGGCTGGAGCTCGGAGGTAATGAAGTACAAAGTTACTGCAATTAAATTCAATGATTCTCTCTTCCAAACCATCAACGTGTATGTTAGACCCAATTCCAACTAAGCTGTTGAAGGAAGTTTTTCCATTAATTAGCACTTCTTTATTAAATATTATGAATATGTCTTTTTATCAGGCTATGTTCCACAATCATTCAAAGTAGCAGTGATAAAACCGCTTCTTAAAAAGCACACCTCGATCCAGAGGTTTTAGCCAATTATAGACCTATTTCTATCTTCCGTTCCTCTCAACAATTCTTGAGAAAGCAGTCGCAAAACAGTTGTGTGATTACTTAAAAAACAATGATTTATTTGAGATTTTCAGTCTGGCTTTAGAACACATCATAGCACAGAGACAGCTCTGGTTAAAGTCACATATGACATTCTAATAGCCTCAGACAAGGGACTTGTCTCTATTCTTGTTTTGCTCGATCTCAGTGCTGCATTTGATTCTATCGATCATGATATCTTATTGCAAAGACTAGAGCACTTAGTTGGCATACAGGGAACTGCCTTAGGCTGGTTTAGGTCCTATTTATCTGAACGCTCTCAGTTTGTACGTGTCAATGATGAATCTTCCACGCAAACCAAAGTTAGCCATGGAGTGCCACAGGGCTCAGTGCTCGGACCTATTTTGTTCACATTATATATGCTTCCGTTAGGCAATATTATAAGGAATCATTCTGTACATTTTCATTGTTATGCGGATGATACTCAATTATATTTATCAATCAAGCCTGATGAAATTAATCATCTAAATAAAATTCAAGACTGCCTCAAGGACTTAAAAACGTGATGACCTTAAACTTTTGATGTTAAACACGACCAAAACTGAAGTTATTGTACTTGGCCCGAAGAATCTACGAAACAAATTATCTGAAGATACTAACTATGGATGGCATTAATTTAGCCTCCAGTGAGACTGTAAGGAATCTTGGTGTTATATTTGATCAGGATTTATCCTTTAACGGCCACATAAAATCAATTTCAAGGACCGCCTACTTCCATCTACGTAACATTGCAAAAATCAGGCATATCTTGCCTCAAAACGATGCAGAGAAACTAGTCCATGCATTTGTTACTTCAAGGCTGGATTATTGTAACTCTTTATTATCAGGGAGTACCAAGAAGTCAGTCAAGTCGCTTCAGCTGATTCAAAATGCTGCAGCTCGTGTACTAACCAGAGTTAGGAAAAGGGACCACATTACTCCTGTTCTGGCTGCCTTACACTGGCTCCCTATAGAACACAGGATATAGAATTTAAAATTCTTCTTCTCGCCTACAAAGCCCTTAATGGGCAGGCGCCATCTTACCTTAAAGAACTCATTATACCCTACTGTCCTACTAGGGCATTGCGTTCCAAGAATGCAGGGTTGTTGGTTGTTCCTAGAGTCTCTAAAAGTACAATGGGAGCCAGAGCCTTTTCTTATCAAGCTCCACATTTGTTTCCAGTTTGTGTTCGGGCGGCAGACACCCTATCCGTTTTTAAGAGTGCGCTTAAGACCTTCCTTTTTGATAAAGCTTATAGTTAGGGCTGATTAGATTCAGCCCCTAGTTTTGCTGATATAGGCTTAGTTGTCGGGGGACATCTTACTTCTTCCTTCTCTCTGTCTGTACCTGTGTACTCCATGTTCCGATTAACCCAGCTTCCCCAAATGTCTTTCTTTTTGGTGTCTATATACGCTGGGATCCGGAGTCATGGATGATCCTGCGGTCCTGTGTCCTGCATCGCGAGCCCTGGATCTTGAGTCGTGGCTGTGGTCCTGGATCATAGGTCCTGGATGGATATCCTCGTGGATTCATCTTCCTATTATACACACATGCATTTCCAAAGATTTGGACTACCTATGTTGCAAATGTATTGTCTTTTCAATTTACACACGGCATCTATTGCACGTGTGTCCGTCCTGGGAGAGGGATCCCTCCTCTGTTGCTCTCCCTGAGGTTTCTCCCATGTTCCCTTTAAACTGTGGGTTTCTCTGGAAGTTTTTCCTTGTACGATGTGAGGTCTAAGGACAGAGGGTCTAGGACAGGGGTGTCGTATTGTCATACTGATATTTTGTACAAACTGTGAAGTCCACTGAGACAAATGTAACATTTGTGATATTGGGCTATATAAATAAACATTGATCGATTTATTGATTGAATCACTTCTCTCTGCCTAGTAACACATAACCCAATTCCTTCAGGGACACATGCCGTTTTTATGGAAATGTGGCACAAAACTACTTAATTTACAGCAGCTTTGCCTAAAGAGTATGTTAAAGAGGCCATAGTATGCTTTTTGGGGGTGATTCCTCTCATGTAGTGTGTTATTACATTACATGACATGTCACTTGTTAGACGCTTTTATCCAAAGCGACTTTCATACTCTGTGGGCAATCCCCACAGGAGCACTTTGGGGTGAAGTGTCCCAGGGACACAACGACATGCTGACTGCAGTGGGTTTGAACCTGTGACCCCCTGATCTGAACACCAACGCACAACCCACTGCGCCACACCCTGTTATAGGTTTGTGTGCATGTCAATGGTCTGCAACGGCTAACATCTGAAATGTTTCGATACTGCAGGGTAGCTTGTCAATGTTAGTCCAGGTTTAAATAAAGTCCCTTTTAAAGGTGGGGTAGGTAAGTGTCAGAAACCGGCTCAAGTGCACTAAAATTTGAAAGTACACAGCCGAAAAGAATCCGCCCCTTCCTTCAGACTTCCTTACAGAGCACCTCCTCCAACACACATGAACGCGCACATGACTTAGGTTGGCTATATAGTTCAGGGGAATTGTAAACCATACAAAACAGATAATGACCTGTCCAAGAGAAAAAGAGCGACCACGGCGTCAGATTTCAACTCGGTGTGTACGGGGGTTATTCCCTATCTTTATTCAAGAGCGTGGTATTTAAATTTGAGAGCATACTTTATTGATGTCCTTCACTCAAACCCTGTCATCGCACCAAAGACAAACCAAAGAGTAACCGCCCTTACGGGACGCTGTAATAAGTAAAGCGAACGCACCCGCAAGGACACCTGAGGGATTTTGACAGGATTGTTGCACAAAAGTTTCGAGCGCGCACAGAATAAATCTGAGAGCAGAACACATCTGTAAACAGCAATATATCTGAGTGCAAGCGTACCGTTTGAGCAGAAGCAGAGCAAAGTGCAAGCAGGCACTATTTGAGTGCGAGGACAGGGTTTGAGGGAAATAAATACATAAAGTATGCTCTCAAATTTAAATACCACGCTCTTGAATAAAGATAGGGAATAACCCCCATAGGTGTGTTCCATCAGTAGTCGCCATCGTTGAAAAGCAACTCCGATATTGACTCTGGTTTGAATTCTCCTAGTTTCCACTTTGGTTTTGGTCCTAATTTGCTCCGTTACATTATTTCTTTTGCCACCAGTAGACGATGTTGAACCTAACTCTGCCATGGTGAACGTGGCCGCTTGTTGCTGGCAAGTCATTGGAGTACTGCTGCCATGCACGCCCAATGACAGCACGCCCAATGAGGGCACGAGATACATTTGTGCGTGCACGAGATGGAAGGCTGACAGACAGGGCGGCAATCCAATCCGTTTAGCCGGCCGTGCTTTTCACAGTACCACGGCTTCCACAGATGACATTTTTTTATGGATTTTTGTCAAAGCACTTCAGATATTCATTGCTATCGGGACGTTAAGAGCATTCCATGGAATAACAAAACGTGTTTCTCGAGCCGGTTTCTCAAACTTACCTACCCCACCTTTAAGTGTTGTTTATATTTCACATCATTAATCCAAATCTGCAAAGTAACTAAAGGTACAAAATAAGTCTGATGGAGTAGAAATACAACGTAGCAAAACATGGAAATACTCAAGTCCAGTACTTGAGTAAATGTACTTGGTTACTTCCCACGTCTGCATACATGTATGATACATTGTAAATATGTTGGCTGTGATATTGCCTTGCATGCAAGCCGTGATTCAACAAGTCTGTCATCTGGAAGTAGCAGACGGAGCAATACTGGGTGGGCACATTGGGACCTGCTTTAGTGACGGTTCTCTGAGGGTCTTAACATGAGAAATCTAGATTCCCGTGATCAATAATTCATTAAATCAGCAGCTTTCAGATGTCATAGCTGTGAGTCAAACCCACTGTTCTCTATATACTGCATTGAGAGGTGAATGTATTGAGCTCTGAATGCACGACAGATGACTTGAATTCACAGGGGCAGGGCGGTTGCAAAAGTCAACCATTATTATTTCAAATGCCTCTTTCTGAAACTTTGACTTGCTCAATCATTCTTTAGAAACAGTAATCAACAGAAAAAAGATAATATTCCACTGGCAGAGCTTGTTTAATAGAAAATATTGACAAAGTGTTTTAGCACAAGGCTCCTTTCTTCATCGAAAAGTTAAAGCAACTTTCTAACCTCAAATCAAATCAAATCAAATCAAATTTTATTTATAAAGCCATTTAAAACGATGTTTGGTCGAGCCAAAGTGCTGTACATGTAATAAAAACATTTCACTGCAGTGTAAATTGTAAAAAGGACAGACATTTAGCACAGCAAATAGAAAAAACAATACACAGGGAAGTGTCAGTAGTCGTGCTCCGCTCTAGCTAGAAAGCCTGAGAGAAGAAGTGAGTTTTTAAATATGATTTAAAAACCCCTAGGGTCTGGGCCGACCTCACATGGAGGGGCAGAGTGTTCCAGAGCCTCGGGCCAGCTGCTGCGAAGGCTCGGTGCCTCGTGTTTGAGCCTAGTCTTCGGCACTACCAGCAGCAGCTGGTCAGCAGACCTTAAAGCTCTGGCTGGGGTGTAGCGCTGGAGGAGTTCAACAATATAGGCCGGAGCCAGCCCATTTAGAGCTTTAAACAAATAAAAGGATTTTAAAATCAATTCTGAACTGAACTGGAAGCCAGTGTAGTTGATGCCAGAATTGGGGTGATGTGGTCTTGCTTTTTGTGTCCAGTCAGCAAACGTGCACTGCATTTTGGACCAGCTGCAGGCGTTAATTGACGCGTGGTCCATACCCACATACAGAGCGTTGCAATAGTCCAGTCTCGAGGTCACAAAGGCGTTGATGACCCTTTCCATGTCTTTAAAAGATAAATAGGACTTGGTTTTGGCAATAGTCTTATTTAAAAAAGCAGGATTTGACTACGCTGCTGACCTGCTTATCGAATTTAAAAGTGTTCGTCAAGGTCACGCCAAGGTTCGTGACCGAGGGAGGATGTTTAGTTGGGAGGGAGCCCAGAATATCAACCTGAGAGGCTGGAGGTTTGGTCCAAAAAGATGACCTCCGTCTTGCCCTCGTTAAGTCGGAAGTTGTTGCTCAGCCAGGATTTGATCTCCGTTAAGCTCCATCAACTGCTGTAGTGACTGTTTGATGTTTGCTTTGAGCGGGAGATAACTCTGGACGTCGTCAGCGTAGCAGTGGAAGGGAATGTTGTTGTTAGTTAGAATAGAACCTAGGGGCAGTATGTATAGTAGGAACAGGATGGGGCCCAGAATCGAGCCTTGGGGGACCCCACAGGTAAGAGGGGCTTTGGCAGAGGAGAAGGCACCTAGCTGCACTGAAAAGCTACGGTCCTTAAGGTAGGACCTGAACCATGCGAGGGCAGAGCCTGTGATGCCAGCGACTGTTCAAGCCGTGACAGCAGGATGCCATGGTCCAGTGTCGAAGGCAGCTGTCAGGTCCACAGCACCAAGACAGCTGGGCTACCTGAGTCGGCGGCTAGGAGCAGATCGTTAAAAACTCTTAAAAGGGCTGTTTCATGTTCTGTGCATGGTTTGAAGCCAGACTGAAACTTTTCATGGATGCCATGAGGATTAAAAAAGACTGCAGCTGGCGTAGACTACGCGCTCCAGGGCTTTTAAAAAAAGCTGTAGATGGGCCTAAAATTTGCGAGAGTAGGGTCGAGACTTTTTCTTTTAAGTATGGGGTAACCACGGCATGTTTAAAGGCAGCTGGACACATCCTGAGGTAAGAGGTGTTTAAAGTAATAAAATACTTGCTCCAACTGAATGGAAAACCTCTTTGAGAAGGCGTGAGGGAATGCTGTCCGAGGAGCAGTTTGTCGGTCGCAGGTGCTCCACTATGTCCGAGAGAGAAGAGAGGGAAATAGGCTCAAAGTGGTCTAGGACAGCAGGGCAAGAGAGGGAGCAGATCGGGGTAGCACTAGTGTGAGCTAGCCTAAGAGCAGATATTTTTCCAATAAAAAATTTAAGAAACTTATCGCAGAGAGCAGGCGATGGCACAACAAAGAACATCACGGGATTAATGATGGAGTTGAGGACATTAAAAAGAACCTGAGGTTTGTGGCTGTTTTTAGAGATGAACAGAGAAATGTGCTCTGTTTTTGGCTGCTTTGACTGCCGTCTGGTAGTCAGACAGGGAAGCACGAAGGATTTCCAGGGAGACATGGAGTTTATCCTTTTTCCTCCACCTTCTCTCAGCACGCCTGCAAGCGCGTCTGAGAGCACGAGTAACAGTCATTGAGCCACGGTTCTGATAGAACTTTGTTGCGTCTAGCGTAAAAGGAGCAACAGAATCCAGTATTGGTGTGCATGTCAAGTCAACATAGAGAGAAGCTCATCAGCATTAAAAGCACAGTCCACATCTAATTTACAGATAGGAAAGCGTTAAAACATCAGAGAACTGTGAGGCAGTCAAGGGTTAATCGAACGCAGACGACGCGCAGTGCACGTGATTCGACTCCTGCGGAAGGGATGGAGGTTGTAAACAGAACCGGTAAATGGTCTGAGATACGCGTTGCTGCACATATTTCATCCACAGATACAGACAGTCCAAACGACAATACCAGTCCAAAGTGTGTCCTTTTTCGTGTGTTTGGGCCAGCCACGGACTGAACGAGACCAAAAGAATCAAGGAGATTTAAAAAGTCCCTAACCAGAGGTTTGGACTCACAACACGCATGGACATTGAAGTCTCCGGAGATCAAAACACGATCATAATTCACCATGATCCCGGACAGAAAGTCAGAAAGTCATTTTTGAAATCCTTATTGTGCTTTGGCGGACGATACACAACTGCGCAGAGTATAGGCGATGCCGGGTTCAGTTCAAAAAGCTGCAACTCAAAGCTAGCATAGCTTGACATGGTGTAGCAATCGGCACTGGAGGCTAGCTCTAAACACCGAAGCTATGCCCCCGCCCTGGCCGGTGGCACGGGGGCTGAAGAATGTACAGTCAGGAGGAAGAAGATCAAAGAATGATGTGTACTCGCCAGCGTGTGCCCAGGTCTCCGTCAGGAACATGAAATCCAGTTCACGGGAGGTGAAGAAGTCGTTCAGCAGGAACGTTTTGTTAGCTATCGACCTAGCATTTAGCAAAGCCAGACGAAGTTTTTGCTCCGGCTTGCCGACGGTGTAAGATCGTCTCAGCTGACGAAGATGTCCGTGGTGAACGCCGCGCGGGCCGGGAGCAGTCAGGCGGGCAGGAGTAGCTGCCAGTCGGACAGGAGGAGCAGTCAGTCGGACAGGAGCTGCCAGCGGATCCAGCAGAGTCCGTAGCTCCGGAAAGACAGGGCGAATCCACCGATCCCTCACATGTGCAGCGGGAGGGCCATGACATCCGAGGCGTGGATAGGTCCCGGAAGAAGCCGTCAGGTAAGCTTTTAGGTGGACCAGTGCACCACCACGCTTTCCCCGTCGTCTGAAGCGCTTTCGGCGAGGCAAGATGCGGGGCAACCGGCGCAGGTAGGTGGGTAAATCCAACAGAAGAGGGGGGGGGGGCGATTTATGGTTGCCAGATGTGGTTTTGGGCAGCAGTATCAACTCCAGTGAGGGTCTGAGTGGAGGAGGGCTTGGCGATCATAGACGAGCAGAGCAGAGACATTCTGACAAACTAAAACAAAAAAAAGCTATAGGTAGACAGCTGAGCGAGCGGCGGGCCGACACAGGCGCCATCTTGAATCACGTCATCACGTAAAGTGATATGACATTGACCTCAATGTCAATATCTACCACGTAAAAAAACGATTCAGATAATTGCTTTAGAAGCTGTAGAAGCACACACACTACAACTTCGCCCTTATTGGAAAACTCTCTCTCTCTTACGGAGTTTCTGCTTTTCTCTGTCAGCCTATTCCTAGTCTCACATATTTCCCCCTGTCATGTACTTACACTCCTATAATGTTAGATTCTTCTGGCCCTGCAGTGACCCCTGTGTTTCCCATCATTTACCCCTCACCCGACCCCCCTCACACCGGTTCCAACCTTTAGTCCAGATACTGACACACCTGATTGGCTACAGTGCATTCCTGACATTTTCTCTTTTTCTCTGCTTGACTGAGTTTTACCTGTAATGACCTCTACTTCCTTCTGTACACTAGCTTGCACCTCCAATCCTTTATTATGTACTTCTCTCACTTCTTCCCTACCTGATATGTAGTGTCTACTTTAAAGATCCTCTCCTGCTGATGTTCAGGTGTATATCAGTATGTAGTGTCTCTACTTTAAAGAGCCTCTCCTGCTGATGTTCAGGTGTATATCAGTATGTAGTGTCTCTACTTTAAAGAGTCCCTCCTGCTGATGTTCAGGTGTATATCAGTATGTAGTGTCTCTACTTTAAAGAGTCCTCTCTGCTGATGTTCAGGTGTATATCAGCATGTAGTGTCTCTACTTTAAAGAGTCCTCTCCTGCTGATGTTCAGGTGTATGTCAGTATGTAGTGTCTCTACTTTAAAGATCCTCTCCTGCTGATGTTCAGGTGTATATCAGTATGTAGTGTCTCTACTTTAAAGAGTCCTCTCCTGCTGATGTTCAGGTGTATATCAGTGTGTAGTGTCTCTACTTTAAAGAGTCCTCTCCTGCTGATGTTCAGGTGTATGTCAGTATGTAGTGTCTCTACTTTAAAGAGTCCTCTCCGCTGATGTTCAGGTGTATATCAGTATGTAGTGTCTCTACTTTAAAGAGTCCTCTCCTGCTGATGTTCAGGTGTATATCAGCGTGTAGTGTCTCTACTTTAAAGAGTCTTCTCCCCTGACGATCAGGTGTATATCAGTATGTAGTGTCTCTACTTTAAAGAGTCCTCTCCTGCTGATGTTCAGGTGTATATCAGTATGTAGTGTCTCTACTTTAAAGAGTCCTCTCCTGCTGATGTTCAGGTGTATACATATGTAGTGTCTCTACTTAAAGAGTCCTCTCCTGCTGATGTTCAGGTGTATATCAGTGTGTAGTGTCTCTACTTTAAAGAGTCCTCTCCTGCTGATGTTCAGGTGTATAGCATATGTAGTGTCTCTACTTTAAAGAGTCCTCTCCTGCTGATGTTCAGGTGTATATCAGTATGTGTCTCTACTTTAAAGTCCTCTCCTGCTGATGTTCAGGTGTATATCAGTATGTAGTGTCTCTACTTTAAAGAGTCCTCTCCTGCTGATGTTCAGGTGTATATCAGTATGTAGTGTCTCTACTTTAAAGAGTCCTCTTTGCAGACCCTTTACATACACACAAACCTATATAACAACTGCAGGAAAGGGAAAACCATCAACCATCAGCAGCCTCGTCCCTTACAGGAGGAGGACTGTGACGTCACACACTCATTAACACGAATCTAAAAATCATACTTTAAACTTAAGAGTATATATTTATCTAACGTTCAAACCAAATTGCTCCAACACCTGTTTTCACTGAGCCTTTTTACTCTGGTATAATTTGTAGTCTCATCATCACCCAGTTGCCCTTTCTGCGACATGCTGCATATTCAGTTTTAACATTTACTTCCAAGGCAGCAGACACCACACCACACACCCACACACCACAAACACACACACACCACACACACACACACCACACACACACCACACACACACACACACACACACACACACACCACACACACCAACACCACACACACACACACCACACACACACACACTTGAGCAGAAATGACAGCTAATCTTTTTCACTTACAACTAAGCCAAAAGGAAGCATCAGACACATTCTGTTCAAGCAGCAAAGGTACTTTCAACAGGGAGACATTCCCTACTATGCTGCTACCAATAACCTCGAATGCTAGCAGTGAAAGAGCCTAATGTTTCACACACACACACACACACACACACACACACACACACACCACACACGAAGAGATCTACGGGTTAGAATAGATGGCTTTGGGAGGAGGCTATTCTACATTATTCTAAAACCTTATTATCATGGCTGCAGTGCATTTCAAAGATTGTGAACAAAGGTGAGCAGAATATGGCAGTCTGGATTACATAGTCCTACCCCCCCCCCCCCTCTGCTGCCCTTGAAGCCACTCTTGTTATCGTTTCACCCCCGCTGTGTCTCAACCAGGACTCCTCTCAGTATCTGTGCTTTCCTCTTGGCTATTTCTCTCTTTCCTGTTCCTCTGTGTCTTTCTCATCCGGCATATCCCACCCACATCTTATCACATGCAAAGGTTTTCCTCGCTGGTGCTGCTGCTGGTGTGTGGTGTGTGTGTGTGGTGTGTGTGTGTGTGTGTGTGGGGTGTGTGTGGTGTATGTGTCTGGGAGTTTGGATTTAGTATAAAATAGCGAGCTGACTCATCAGGCATATGAAAACTCGTCCAGGCATCAACCCACACACACACACATCACACCCTCTTATGCCCTTCTTGTCCAAACACACAAACACACACACACACACACACACACACACACACACACACACACACACACACACACACACTCGCTCTCGCAGAATGAAAATAGCACAAAGTCATATTTATGCTAAGCTGAAGTTGACTTTGAAGGATGGAGGTGGCCGGGCTGAGGATCCTGATTGAGAGCACTGATGAGAGACAGAAAGGTTGGACAAACAGACTGAGAGCTCTCCCCCCCCTCCTCCTCTCCTCCTCCTCCTCCTCCCTCTCCTCCTCCTCCTCCTCCTCCTCGAGACGCACATTTCCACATGAATCACAGTGAAGCTGAAGATGGCAGAGCTCTCTTCTCTACGTGTCTTAGTATCTTTCACACGCGTGCCTCCAGAGAAACGCTTTGTTTGTCCTCTGATTCAGAAACAAACAGAAAGCCAGAAGCCTTCTCTCTGTGTTATGCAGAACTTCCATCACTAGAAAAGAAACACACAGCAAATTAATTTTCTCTTGCGTGCAGACACCGCCCCGTCATTTCTCTGCTCCCATATGGACTTTAATGATTATAGGTGAAGTCTCAGGGACATTACTCCCAGCTGAGGACAGATAATTACCTTCAGTAGAAACCAAACAGGGCCGAATGAATTCCACTGCCAAGAGGACAATTGAATGCAACTGCGTATACCGCGCGGCTTGCGTTCACTAACGAGGACTACATTACCTCAGGTGGCTCATTACTTTATCTGGAAGTAGCACCCTGCTGTCTAAGGGTGTTTCTCAATTCTCCAGTTAAGGCTGCTGCAGAGCCCACTAGTCATCGAGTGCCGCCGAAGTGCTGTTCCAATGTCCAGCATACTTGGAATTCTACCGAGCCCGGCGTCTACTTTGTTGGAGACATGTCGAGGCTGCACACGTGTAGACTCCGGTTCTTAAAATCCCCACAATGCTTTGCGCCCGGACAATTTCCCCAAATCTGTGGGTGTTCTCAATCTCGAGGATGCTGGCTTGGTAGTCGCGTACTTCCAAGACGCCCTGACCATCCTGTTGATTTTCTAACTCTATTTTTTCACACGCAACAAGGATGGAGAGTCACAGACATGTTCCTTTCCCACCACTGAGGCTGGACAGGACGGACATATTTCAACATCTTGGAATTACACTACAGTTGAATCCCAAGCTTCTTCAATGCATCGAAGTTTCGCTCACTTTTCTTGCAACTTAGTGACTTAAACCAAGGATCCTGCGCAGAGAGATGCCGGGAAAGAGGTAACGTTGTTCTTATAAGAATCAGACTTTCCCTCTCTTCGATACATCTCATGAAGCATCTGCATCACTGTGCAGAAGGAAGGGTGCTTCTAATCACTGTGGAGAGTTGTGTGCTCACTTACACATTACTTACATTTCCTTCCACAGTTCCTCGGTTTCTATTTTCCAAGTTCTATCCATATCAAACTTCATGAAGAGATAGAGTTGGGTTTAGTGTTGGGCTGCCAGGATATGTATCATGATCTTCCTGGATGAGTTCTCCCCCACATGGTGCAGATTGTGTTCAGTACTCACGTCTCCGTCTTGTAGGTGGAGCACCTCTCCAGCGGGATCTTCAGAACTCGGTTGTTGAGCCCGACGAAGAGCGACCTGTCGCTGTGGAGGATCTGCAGACTCAGGATGGGTTCCCGCACCCCCGCTGGGAGGAGCTCCATCTCCTCCAGGTAACACCCCTGCAGGTTCTTATTGGGCGTAGCAAGGGCCTTCAAGATGGTGCCGTATTCTGAAGAAGGGAGTAGATACCAGCGTTCAGTTATTATGCTCCGAACATCCGGAACCAACTCCCAGAAACCTGCGGGTCGGCTGAAACTCTGACTACTTCTGAATCCAGGCTGAAGACTTTTCTAATTGCCGCTGCTTTTAATTGAGCTATTCACATCTCACGCTGCACTGTACCTTTTATGCCATTTTATGTTTCTTAATGCTCTTAATGTCTTTCATTTTTGTAAAGCACTTTGAATTTCCTTGTGTTGAAAGGTGCTGTATAAATACATATATGTATATATAAATAAACGTGCCTTGCATTGCAGTATTTAAATTTGATCTTTAATTTCCGGATGTATATTCAGTAGTAAGATAACTTGAATATAGACTCTCCTTGCACTATTTCTATTTCTATTCTATTTTATTTGCACTATTTTAATTATTTTGTCTGTTTTATTGTGTTGCTCTGCTGGAGGAGCCTGTGACCTAAGCTTTCCATTGACATATCTACACTGTAGCTGTGTACGCATGACAATAAAAGCCTTGAATCAGTTGTGTTCCTTCCCTCCTTCCCTCCTCCCTCCTTCCCTCCTCCCTCCTTCCCTCACTGTGCCGATGTACATGACGTGGTAGAGGGTGTCCATGCCCTGCACGATGTCCACCACCAGGTGGAGAAGCGCACGTCGTCCTGCATGGACGAGCGGATCCACAGACTTCCGGCTGCCACCACGTCGTTCATCAGGTAGAGGCCTCGGGCGTCCTGCAGGCTGCGCTCCGTCAGACCCTCGTTGGACCCTCGTCGTTTATAGTGCCGCACTGGGAGGGAAAGCGTTTAGGAAAATATCACTCGTCACCGGCTTGAGCTTCATATCAGGATCCATGTATCTGTGATCCTCTCCAGAATGGAAGTAGTCATCACATACAGAGCATCAACAAGTTCCTGAGCAGTGTCCTTCTCATGCTGATATCCAAGAGAGGGAGGTACCAGTCAGAAGGAAACGGGTGAGGTGTCAGAAGAGGAACAAATGCAGGCTGGACAATAGAAAGAATGGCGACCTCACAGTTACTGCATTTAGGAAATCAATACTCTGTCGGGTTAGATTTTGTTTTCCACTCTTAATTCTATTCTCAGTAATTGCAACTTTTTTTCTGGGGTGTGAAACGACTGAACAATGTGACTGCGATGAGACGCTAGAGAAGAATACAAACGGCTCTGAAAGCTTTCTTCGGCTGCACAGATGCTCGTTCTTTAGGACTTCAAATGAGAGATTGATTTGTTAGTAGACTCCATTTTTGAAAAGTATAGCAATGACTTTTGAATTTTAAACGGTATCTTAAAGGTAACCTCAGTCCCGCTGTGCCGTGTAAGAAGTGAGCGAGCTCGACCCACAAACTGGTTATACATTTAAGCTTGAAATTGTTGTCGAAATATATTTAAAAAAGGAATATGGACTGTTATCAACGAGAACTGGAGAGGAGGCATTCCTGAGACTCAAATGTTCCTCTGTTAAGGGGAAATGATTGAGATTGAGGCTTGATTTGAATTGGATTTAATTGGCTGGTCCTCACTTTCAAAGCCCTCCACCATCTGCCCCCCCCCCCCCCCCTCCCTACCTCACTGACCTCCTCATCCTCTACCAACCACCCCGGTCCCTCAGATTCACCTCAGCCGGTTTGCTTTCCATCCCCAAGGCCAAACTCCGGAGCTTCGGGAACTCCCTCTCCCAATACCTCCGTGAGTCTGAGTCCCTCACCCTGTTCCAGTCCCGCCTCAAAACCCACCTCTTCAACTCTGTATCCATAAGCCCCCCCCCTCTCAACCAACTTCCTTCCTTCCTGTCTTTGCAAATATGAAATGGCTTTGTCACAGTTATTTGACACAGCAGCACCTCTTCTCACCCTCTGTCTAAAACCAGAGCCCAGTCTGCTCTGATTGGTTAGCTGGAGGATTGTTGACATTCACCTGGATCCATCTTCTTCTTATACAGTATATCGACACATGGCGCATTTGGACTATCTATTTTTTTGTGTGTGTGAGAGAAACTCCCACTGGGGGGAACACAGGGATTTTAGCCTTTGCAGACCATTTACATGCACTAAAACTTATATTACACACTACAGGAAAGGGGAAAGCCCATAAAGCACCTGGGCCGCCAACACCAACTGACACTCTTCTGTTGGGCCGCGTCTTTGTTTCTGCACATGTTCACATACACGCAAACATTACTGATGACTGACTTCCACATTTGCTGAGGTGTCTTTGAAGTCCTTTGGTTTTTGTTATATCGTAAATAAATACGCTTCTTGTCTGGTCTCCCATCTTTGTTGCAGCCTATGAGCCGGTGCCGTAACAAGGGCTCATTTAATTGGTTAAACTGACCTGGAAGTTGTGGATGGGGTTGGCGGTGGGCAGCCAGGTGGAGCGGGGGTTCTCCTGGGAGCGGAAAGGCCCGTTGAAGGCCTGCGAGATGGCGCTCAGGTTGAAGGCACACACCGCCGACGCTGCTATGCTGTTGCTTTAGCGACAAGGATACGGAGAGGAGGGGGTGATGTGAAGGGATGGGGAGAGAGAGAGATAGCAAATACAAATTATTTCAACAATAATATTCCTAACAGTTAAAGTTGGCAGTAAATGTGCAGCTGTATCAGGAATCAGCCGAGCCCAGCTGGGCAATAAAAGCCTTTCTGTAACGCGCTCCATCCTCTTAATGGAAGTCCTATCATTTCTACCTGCACTAAACAGGCGCTCGCTGGAGGCTGAGCTATGCTATCAGCGCTGCACAGTGGATGTGGACAGCATTAAGCGGAGGATATGGGAGGCAGTCGCACAGATTATGTACACGCACACACACACACACACACAACACACACACACACACACACACACACACACACACACACACACACACACACACACACACACACACACACACACACACACACACACACACACACACCATGTATACATCACTTCAGGGGACATTACATTGACTTGCATTTCCTGGAGACTTATCCTAACCTTAACTATAACCTACACATGCCTAACCCTAACCCTTAACCTTACCCTAACCCTAACCCTAATCCTAAACCTAACCAAGTCTTCACCCTAAAATTAATGATTCCCCTTATGGGGACCTCCAATTTGTCCCCATAAGGGAGGTGAGTCCCCACACGTGACTGTGTAAACAGATTTAGGTCCCCACAAGTATAGTAATGCTAGGCCACACACACACACACACACACACACACCACACACACACACACCCACACAACACACACACACACACACACACACACACACACACCACACACACACACACACACACACACACTAAACTGGCAGTGAAGTAAAGTTATTATCATGGCGCTCTTCTCGGGCCATAATGTGCTGAAGGTAATGACTTTCTTTACTGCCTGTTCTTTTCCCTCTTGGCCTTCCCCTAACGCCCAGAACCACACTACGACTTCTTGCTTTGCGTTGAACAGCCTGCAGCCTTAGCGTGGCTGCTGATGAACTATCAGATAGCGAGAGATAATATACTGTAATAGTGAGGAAACAAGAAAGAAACTGAACGAGGATCAGTGAGAGAAGGAAATACTTCTGCATGACTTCATGATGTGAGCCGTTTTGGTGGAGTACAGATCAGTCAGCGCTGCAAGTCAATTTAATGTGTTGTTAGTGTAAACTTATTTGTATATTTTATAGAATAAGTATTGGTTTGCCTCTTAGTATTAGAGGCAAGATCTGAAGTAAGAACAGCGCGTTTTATGCGAGTTAAGATCAGAACAAATGTATGTTCATTCCTGACCTTTAAGAATAACAGATAGTGAAGATAATCTAAGAACAAAAGGTCAATCTACTAATTAATCAGAGCTTTATCTGATCCTGTGAAGAAATGGATTTCACAGGAACATCTACAACATGTGGGAACAAAGAGTTTTCATTTTGGATACTTCGCCTCTGGGTTCAATATCCTTATATATCTACCACTAAGATGCTTCTTAGTCCACTGGATTTTTGTGTTTTAAAACCACCTTTTCAGTCCAATCCATTTCAGGCTTGTGAGAAAGCGAATGTGTTGTGTCATTACTGGCTCATTGACAGCCTCCAGACCTCAGAAAAACATAACCTTTCTCTCCTTTTTCTTTCAAAGGATCGTCTGCGGACAGAGATTTGGAAGCGGAGTGAGTGCGGTGGCAGAAACCAAACTCCTAAGTGCAGGAAACCACAGGAGAATCAGCTGTAACAAGTGAGCGGCGGCCACTACCGTGTTCACACTCACACACACTTTGAAAGGAAGTTGTACTGTGGCTTTGTGGTTGTGCTGCAGCTCGCATTAAAGTACCACAGAAAGCCTGACGCTGCACACATTATTTCAGATCTCTGCTCTACATTGAGTTGCACATAGATTTATTTATAAGATCTGTACACCGAAATCCAAGATGGCTTTTTCAGTGCAGACAAAATCCTCGTCTGGTACGGAAAAACGTCTGGTTTTCTTCGGGGGAAGCAGCCCACGGAAAATGTGCTGTAAACCAAAGTTTAAACTACTCTCCAAACTCTCTTACTGGACTAAAAGGGTTGTTTTGATATATGGAACTGGTTTCCCTAAAATCCAATTTAAGTTTTGTGACATTTCCAGGGCTTTTTAGATTGTGTGATGGGTGTGTAGGGACAGAATGATCGAAGCTAGAGCGAAAGGGGGCTTCTTCTGAAAACACCTCTTAACCTCCTGGGACCCAGCCCATTTTGTTAACATGCATCTCCTTTTACTCTTTTGAGCTACTCTATCAATCCCTGGTGTGCTGTACAGAGGACATCCTGGTCTTTCCAGTGATATGGCATTGGTTAAAATTGCATGCTGGGAAGTTCCTCTTTATTTTCATCCAAAATGGCTGGCATACCAAAAACAACATGTTATAGAAGCAGGAGGAGAAGTCAAATATTGTTGAATAATTGTAATTTTGACCATGAAAATCATATGTTCTTGTTTATTAACATGTGAGGAACTATATCATTAGTTCTGAAAGCAATTAAATAATTCAAGTTTTCAAATAACAGCCCTTTTATAAATGTCCATCCTAGGAGACGGAACTGAAGCAGACATTTTCTGTACCAGAAAGTTCAGGGAGATTAAGGTGTTGAGCTCTCAGATGATGAGAGAGGTGAGGCTTTCACACCTGGGATAGAAGAGGGTCAAGAAGAAGGGGGGGGGGGGGGATGCAGGAGGCTCCATGAGCTGGAAAGACATGGCCCCCTGTGGGCCAAGAGTAGCACGTATGTCTTATTGTTGTTTCTATTTTAAGTGGAGCCATGACACATGAGAGTTGCCTCAGGAATGCAAGCTGTGTTTCTATGAGCAGGTCAAATGGAGACCACATCCATCAAACTAGTCCAGATGACCCTACAGCCCGTGCTGACTGGAGTCCAATGAGGTACTTTCAGTACATCGACTACAAATCTTTGAACTAGTGTTTTATTGACCAAATAAACAGCAACGTTCAGATCAATAACTTTTAAATAAAGGTGAATGTATTCTTGTATTAATATCACTCTATAACCATAATACGTTACATAGTCCATCTGTTCATTTGAGCTGTCTTTTCAAACTAATATGGTCCCGACGTCCTCTACAGTGGACATACAGGAACATTTAAAAATAAAATATGTCTAAATTGCAAGATGTTTTTTTAACCCTAAATACACTGAACAAAAATCTAAATGCAACACTTTTGTTTTTGCTCCCATTTTTCATGAGATGAACTCAAAGATCTAAAACATTTTCTATTTCCACAAAATAACCATTTCTCTCAAATATTGTTCACAAATCTGAAAGAATGTGTGACAGTGAGCACTTCTCCTTTGCCGAGATAATCCATCCCACCTCACAGGTGTGGCATATCAAGATGCTGATTAGACAGCATGGTTATTGCACAGGTGTGCCTTAGGCTGGCCACAATAAAAGGCCACTCTGAAACGTGCAGTTTTGCTTTATTGGGGGGGTCTGGGGGGGTCCGAAAACCAGTCAGTATCTGGTGTGAGGGGTAGGGTTAGGGTTAGGGTAATGTTGTGAATCGAGTGGCCTGTGTTCGTCGTCCATAACATACGCCTGCCCATACCATAACCCCACCACCACCATGGGCCACTCGATTCACAACATTACCATAACCCTAACCCTAACCCTAAATGCCCTAAATCCCATCATTTTCAATTTTTGAATTTGTCTTTGTTGTGTTGATGTCTACAATACACCAAAGTAACTATCATATCTCGCCCTTAGTGACCCTCAGGTGACAAAAACTCCAGCTGACTAGCCCATAAACACCCATTTTAAATATGAGACCAACATTTTCAGCAGGTGTGAAAACCCTGACACTTATGGCGTATTTCCACTACAGCGCGGAGCACACTTAAGCGCCCGTTTTTGGTTGCGTTTCCACTTGGCGTAGTTCCCGGCTAGCGGGTACTTTTTCACAGTTTTCTGGCTCTCCAAAATCGAGGTTCTTTCCGGGCCAACAACCGGGCTGAGTATGCTAAACTAGAGAGAGAATCGCTGGCAAGGGGGCTACCTCTACAACAAGATGAACATATTTGACCGTGATTTAATTGTAATACACGTTTCTAAATGATGCCGAAGTAACAACATACTGATACCGGTTAGTAACAACCATGAATTAATGCTTTGACAAGTCTGCAGACAGATGGCAGGCGAACACCTTTTAAAATGCGTGTTTTCTGAATGGAGATCGGCTAAGCTAACGTTATATATGCTCCGACCGTCCACACTCACAACAACGGCCTACAGACATAAATAAACCAGCGACTGTATTCTCCATGACACAGGCAGTCTGTGGTTTGTACTTGTTTAACTTGTGTCTAGTTTCTGAACAGATATGAGGAGCTGTGAGCTCTGAGTGCTAACGGCTGGTTTTGTGTTTCTCATTGAAGATGACGTCACGGCTCCGCCTACACTGCGTTACTATAGTTACTGCCCCAGTTCCTAAACTGTAAAGGAAACACTGCATAAAGTGAGCCTGGCCTAACAAGGCCTAACGAGGTCGAGCCATACCGTACTAAGCCGAGCGAGGCCCTGCAGTGGCAAAGCGCCATTAGAAAACAGCCGCCACGGCCACATTTCACTCACACACAGAAATCACTCAAATGGTTGATCAGGGAACTCAGATTCTCACGCCGAGAAATGTAATCATTCATTGCAACTTTTTAAATGTCATATAAATATTGTTTTTTAATTCTAACAAGAGTTAAATTACGTCTCAATTTTATAAATGTCATTTATAGTGAAGGCAATTACAAAGTGATATGGAAAAACGTGATAAAGGACTTTGCATTTAAGTAGTTTTCCAGATGTCTCTTTTATAATGATGATGCAATACGCATGTCAAGACCAGCATCCTGGTGAAGCTACAGCCCCGCATCCAGCTCTTCTTATTTGTACATCCCTGCTTTGCAGCACAGAACACCGAGAGAACAGAGAGAAGTGGAGCACTTGAAGAAATACAGTCCATCGCACTAATGGATGCAGCCCAGGTGCTTAAAAGCCCTGGAAGTGATTGAGAAGCTGTTTGACATCTGCTCTGTTGTTTGCTGCTGCTCTCATGATCACTTTCATTACGACTGACGCTCCTTCTCCCATGATTCATCTCATCCCAACAGCCCACCCCGTCGCTGGGAGTCTGCTGAGATGCCGCTTGATTTCCTGTCTTGTTTTACACAATTCATCACCGTTCAAATCCATTTCAGCGACTTCTGATATCCTCTGCTGTCATCCCCATCCAGGAACAACAATGAAAAGCTGCTGAATGCAACAGGAATAATAATCCTTCTGACCCCCACCCCTTCCCTCGAGTTATCAGCGTATACTTCAGCGGAATATCAAAACAACGGCCCGGGGTGCAAAACGCATCAATGACAGCGACCCTCTACCACACAAAACACCACCTGTAAATAACCCTATTTGTGTTCTTTGGAATTGAAAAGGATATTGCATTGTGTTTGTTACTTTCGTTGCAGTTGTATGTCTTAAGTGTAATTTGGCATGCTTTTATTTTGAAGGCGAGTTAACGCTGTTGACAGGAAGTTGTTGTTGCTATGGAAACAAGAACAGTTTCACAGCGGGCGGAACTTGTCATAAAGTCCGCGATAATAACACCCACCCATTTAGAGGGAAGATATGATTGGTCAATTGTACTGTCATTTGACATTACTCTCTCGTTCAGTTACTATAGCGACCCTCTGTGAGTTCATAGCTGGACCGCCTGGACGTCCAATCAGCTCCTCTCTTCACTCGCAGAGACGAGCTTCTTTCATTTAACCCTTCACATTCCAACAGAAACTGAATAGGCAGATTCGAAGGATTTATTTCTTTGGAAATGTTATTTTAAATACAATTAAATCAAGTTATTTTGATAAAACTAATGAAAAACATAATAAAAAAAATATTAAAAAAAATATAACAAAATATACATTTTTTTTAATGTTTTGAAATATTATTTTGTAGAATATCTTAGGCGGACAAGTGAAATCAAGCAATCTGATTGGTTCTCAGCCGTGATATAATGAGCGTATATCACAGGTAGAATTGTAGTTACTTTTCACAACAAGTCAGTATCCCTCCGCCTCTGAGAAAAGCTACAACCGTTAAAACTGTTACATTACGTCCGTTACGAAACTAACTAACTCTCAGTTTAAGATGGTCGGGCCGAACCACGCCCCGTAGCTGTGATATACTGAGCATATACCACAGCCTGTCGTGAGCTATTGCTTAAATATAGCACTTCGAGTACATTCCTTTTGAGATTTTAACAATGTGGTTTTCTTAGTTTGACTGAAAACTCTACAGCCGGTGATTTTCTATATTTTCTTTTGTGATAAAATCCAATAAAAAAACAAAACCAACAATGAACTGATCCGACAAACTGTTTGTGTGTGTGTGCAAGCCTGATGAATTGTGTCCCCTCTGTGCCACGGAGCTGTTGTTCAGCCTCTATTTAAACACACCAGTGAGCCTCACTGTTGCACCGAGTGACATGTTTCATTATTATCAGAAACACACTGTAGTTTCTTTTGAGTTATACCCCGGATAAAACTCACCAGAGCCCCAAATGATGAATAATCCACAGCTGAAAATAGTCTCTTGCAAGTCCAACGAAATCCTTTAGTAGTGTGTTGTGTTTGTGTGCATGTAAATGGTCTGCAAAGGCTTAAATCCCTCCAGCGGTAGTTTCTCCTTTCATGAGATGTGTAGCAAGTAAAGGACTTGAATACTTTATATATCACTGAGCCACAATCTGTACGGATCAGAACACCAGGGAGTGTGTGAGGTAAACACAACTGATAAGCATCTCAGTGTAAAGCCTTATCTGTATACGCTGGGTGTTGTTGGAGTTGTTGTTGAACATTTTCAATGAGATGTTGCTGTTTAAGATTTCTCCTTTTCTTCTTCTCTTGGTTGTTTGACTACATGATCCGTCTTAATATGCCTTTATTATCCAGTGGCTTTATGTCTCAGTGCGGTCATTCTAAAGGGTTGGTTTGTTTGTTTGTTTGACTCAGCACGCTAACGGAAAACTACAGGCCAAATATTCATTAAACTTGGTTGAAGGGTGTAGAGTGGGCTGAGGAAAAAACCCATTAAACTGTGGAGCAGATCCAAGTAACCGGGCAGCTACACACGTTTTGTTCTGCTTTCATTAAAGGTGGGGTAGGTCATTTTGGAGAAACAGCTCGAGGGCGCTAGAATTTGAAAATACACAGCAGGAAAAAATCTGCCACTTCCTCACAGAGCCCCTCCTCCAACACACGAACGCGCACATGACCAATGAGGGCACGAGATAAGTGTGTGCCCAGATGGAAGGCTGACAGGCAGGTAGGCCATCCAGTTACTTTAGCCGGCTCAGATGATTGGTCGTTCTTTTTACAGAGCTTCCACAGATGACATTTCTTCATGGATTTTTTGTCAAAGCACTTCAGATATTCATTGCTATCGGGATGTTAAGAGCATTCCATGGAATATATAGCCGGTTTCTCAAACTTACCTACCCCACCTTTAATATTGCTAGATAAGGCTGAGTGCTGCATTCACCTGGTGTCGGAAAGATCTAACAACATGTGTTCCTGTCTGGTAAAACTCACATGAACGTCGCTTTAAAACATGCAGTTTAAACGCTCTAAACAATGTTGTTTTCACATAAGGATTGAACACAGAAAATAGAATCGACTTCACAACATGGGCGATGGGATTATCCAATGATGAATCCACCATTTTTGTCGGTCTTATTTGTCTGTTTCTTTTCTGCAATTTCTTTTGAAATGTTATTCATAAGATTGCATTATTAACCTGTCTTCAAAAGCACTTTGGTCAACATCTGATGCTCCTGTGCCACAACAAGAAAACTGGCACTTGCACATGCATTGTGCACGCACGGCACACACACACACACACCATGTATACATCACTTCAGGGGACATTACATTGACTTACATGCATTTCCTGGAGACTTATCCTAACCTTAACCATAACCAACACATGCCTAACCCTAACCAAGTCTTCACCCTAAAATTAATGAATCCCCTTATGGGGACCTCCAATCTGTCCCCATAAGGGAGGCGAGTCCCCACACGTGACTGTGTAAACAGATGTAGGTCCCCACAAGTATAGTAATACTAGGCCACACACACACACACACACACACACACACACACACACACACACACACACACACACACACACACGCACTAATGCGCCTAACCTCCTTTTATGTGAAAAAGGAACGGCTAAAACGACATTAGGGCCGATGTTTCACCCTCAGTGAATACCTGCAGCGCAGCAGAAAGGAAAAAATGGCAAACTCAGCACCACGGCTGCAGGGAGCAGAAATTGAAGCCCGGCTGCCAGGATTATCCGTACATGTTTTTATACCGCACAACAATAAACCAGCAAAAGCTACAGCTCTGGCCCAGAACTGAGTCAGCAACGCCTACACCCAACAACAAGGAAACAGCGTTAGTTTTCTGCTGTACACTTGGCTGAGTATAAAAGCATTGTGAAGCATGCGAGAGGGAACATTTCATCACTGAGCTGTTTCCCTCTCAGCCTCACTTGACCTATTTCACAGCCGTTCTAATCAAATGCAAACTGAGTGAAGAAACCCAAACAAAGTGCAAATAGTGGGAACAGATTAAAATAAAAAAGGGGCAGTATTATAATACAACAGCTAGGGAGCAGATTTGTCAAACTGTATTCAGATCAGGCTCCGTTTTCCACCGAGGGACTGCAGTGTATTTCAAGGTAGATTTGAAGTCGGCAGGTAGAGAGGACGTTGTGTAAAATCAGAGATATTCAGGAAAGTGGCTAGCTTCACTTCACTGCCCAGCAAATCCTTTATCTGCCGAGTCTGACCTCTCTTGAAGTCAGTAGCATATTGGAGGGATTTCAGGGTCAATAAGTTGTGTGAATAAATCAGGTAGGGCTGTACCCGATTATCCGAATATATGAATATTCGTTCGTTGGAGTACTATTCGGGTTTCAATTTCGTTATTCGGATATTCGTTTTTTTTCTTCGTCAAATTGAATTCATTGAAAATTCCAATATCAACGTAAGAGTTTGTGCCTCTTCGGGGGTGCTAACCGGTGCTAACACTTAACCATAAACGTTATTGCTTACTTTCTCCATCTTTACAATGTAGATATTACTTTTTCTCTGTAGCAACAACAACTTCCTGTCAACTGCGCTAACTCTCCTTCAAAATAAAAGCATGACCATACAAAATAGGAAGCCAAGCCAACACAATGCGATATCCTTTTCAATTTCAAAGAACACAAATTGGGTTACATTAACAAATAAGCTATAAAACAACAATACTGTTGAATAACTAAATGAATGCCGTGAATAAACCGAAATACACGTGTGGTAAAATGGTATTCGGGACAGCCCTAAAATCAGGTAACATAAGTGTGTGTTTGAAGTTGAAATGCATGAAAGGGTTCATACGATACTGAGTGAGCTTTGCAAGGGCTACAACTTAAATCTTAAATCTTATTTAGTTTTATGAAGTTATTCAGCCTAACATAGTTCCAGTTATTTGTTTTTGGTAAGGGAGTTAGTTTGGCCCTTACCTCATATACAGCTGACATAAGAACCATTGGCTCGGAGCAATACATATAGGTTTGTTCAGAATAATCAAAGAAATACAAAGATATCAGAGGGTTTTCTATGTGAGTTGGCTTCGACACATTCTGCTCACGTTCAGCTTCATATTAGGATCTCTACTGTGACATGTCTCCATGCTTTAATGTAGCTGGCCGGCTCTGTTGCGATTGGTCGACAGCTTAGAGATGTCCCGCCCCTAACCCTATCACGTACAATGTGTTGAAGCTGTAGCCAATAGAAGCACAATTGTTAAGTAGTGATGTCATTATGTGTTTTACACCGCTCTCGCAATTGTTTTACGCTCAGTGTCCGAAAGAGAATTGCTTCTCAACTTATTCTTCCGATTATGGACTATTGTGATGTTGTCTACCAAAATGCACATAAATCAGATCTTGCTCCACTCGACATAGCCTACAACAGACTATGCAGATTTGTTCTTGGTTGTCCTTTTCGTACACATCACTGCACAATGTATAACCAACTTAAATGGCCTTCTTTAAATGTAAGAAGACACACGCATTGGCTTCAGCTGATATTTAAATGCATTTATCTGAACTATCCGCCTTATTTAAAGCAGTACTTTGTACCCTACTCGCCAAATCATCAAGTTAAAAAATCTATTGGCAGAAGAGCGTTGATGTTCAAAGCCCCAACAGACTGGAATACTTTACCTGCTGCTATTAGATCTCTTGCATCATTGGGCAATTTTAAACATGTATTATCATCTCACTTTCAGCTGGTCTGCACTTGTTATTGATGAAAGTGATATTGATGAAACTGGTATTGATGAAACTGATATTGATGAAACTGATATTGATGAAACTGATATTGATGAAACTGATTTTGATGAAACTGATTTGCTCGACTGTCTCAAATTGTAATGATTGTGTGCATTACTTGAATTTCACTTAACAGACTATTTGGTTTGTCTTGTGTGTCATGTTTTGCATTTTGTCTTTTTGTTTATGTATGTCTGTAAGTTGTTGCTATTGTCGGGACCCCCTTGAAAACGAGACGGTGCATCTCAAGGGGTTTATCCCAATGAGTACACATTTCTATATATATTATGTTAAGGAAGAAAACATAAAGTTCAATAGACATTGGCCCAGAATTGAAATTCCTTTCTGACTGTGATTTTTTTTCAATTAATCATAAAACAAATGACCTTCAAAGGTTCCAAGAGCCCAAGGTCAAATTGCTTTATTTGCCTGAGCAACACATACAAACCCAAAGAGATATTCAACAAAAAATATAATTTACAATCCTCACATGAAGACAGAACCAAAATGCATTGTTTCCTGCTGTTTGAGTTCAACAACATATTGGAGTACCCAGCTGTTCCAGGAAATCTAAAAAGAACATTGTGAACCCTCTTAATCCTGTAGTTATGTTGTTGTGCATGTAAATGGTCTCTCCCTTCAAATGCAATTTACCATCCTCACATGAACGATGGAACCACCAAACCTGTCCCTCATAACTGTTTCAAATCATTCCTACTACTAATCAACTAACGGGGCTCCTTCTCCCACCCCCGGCTCTCAGATATCGGCCCTCTAAGAACCGGTGAAGTGGGGGGGGGGGGTTAGTGAAGTCACCCAGAGTTAGTAATGGCAGGTTAGACCCCTCAATGCGACCACGACAGAAGGACCCTGCCAATAAGGGCCGGAGTTAATTAAAAGAGGGGGCCGTGCTCAGAGGTCTTAAGTCTCTGAGGGATTTGCTAAAACCCTCTCGGCTACATCAGCGTCTGGGAGAAGTTACAGCAGCATTACTTCCTCCTCTGGCTCATTATTTCACTGATTGATCTGTTGAATTTTATTTCTTTTGGCGGATTGATTAAAGGGCCACTCGTCTACTTTCAGAATCAGTTTACTATTCCACAGAAGCACTGAGGAGCACTGAGGAAAGGCAGAGGCATTAAAACACTTGTTTCATTTGAGATACAAAATAAGATGTGTTTAAGAGTCTTGAAGATGCGTGGTCTAAAAACAAGACCTTATATCTCACTGCATTGTTACCTCTTCAGTTATTAGGTCTTATATCGAGTGTAAAGACATATTCTGATAGAGATGAGACGAATATACTTGGCAAGATGTTGAGTGTTTACAGTGTAGACCAAACAACCAATCGATTCGTCTAGAAAATGACCTGCAGATTAATTGAAAATGAAAATAATTGCTTGTTGCACCCTTAGTAAAGAAAGAATAATCAAAAGGGTAAATACATAACTTACAGCACTTATTAAACCCCTTTATATCTTATACACACACCTATGTTTCAACCCTCCACTCTCCTTTGTGTGGTAGCAAAAGGCGCATTCACACTGCGGTACTTTTCCCACAAAGGTTCATGAGAACTTAGTTCATGAGAACTCTTTTATCGCGTTCACACCAAAAAGAGCCGGTACTAAAATTAGTTCATGAGAACCTTTTTACCCGCTCGAAAGTCCCTGCTAGAGAGCAGGGACTTTCGAGCGGTTCTTTTGTGAGAAAAGAGCTATATTTCTGATTGGCTGGGCGGATTGCAAACCACGCCCCGTAAAACTCCCAAAAAGTTTTGTGAAGCCGCCATTTTATTATCCTCGCATTAGCATTATTAGCATTAGCATTAGCCCAGCGCAGAAACGCAGAGAGACTAATTTATGGCAACAGAAAATAAAACATGGGAGCGGTGGAGATGAGGAGGTGTCGGCGTTCTGGCGATTTACTCGGAAGGCTTCAGTAGAAGCTGCTGGGAGTCCCAGCAGCTTCTACTGAAGCCTTCCCCAACTCCGGGGACTTCCGGCCGGGGACTTCTGGTGGCAGTATACGCCGTGAAGTGGTTTGCGGCCTGCCAGTAAACCCAAAGCAGAAGAAGAAGAAGAAGTGACGTCTGCGGCTTCATTTGCCTAATCCTCCCCAGGGACTTTTTCCTGTGTGAACGCGATCTGTACTTAGTTCATGAGAACTAAAGAGTTCTCATGAACTAAGTTCACATGAACCTTTGTGGGGAAAGTACTGCGGTGTGAATGCGCCTAAAGTGAACCCTGACTGATTTAAGCTGCTGTGGTTTTTGTAAAAATGGTTGGTCTTGTTTTAACAAATACATCTTACTTGATTAAAAAACTAATAATAACTAATTCTTATTATTATACTGACATCAGAAAAAAATTGTAACAACATTTACTGATCCTGGTAAGATATAGTTCAAAATAAGTTTTCCCAGCTAATCACACGATCTCCTTTATCTAAATATCCCGTCTTATTTCAAGAAATCTAACCGAGCGAATGTTCACTTGCTCTATTGGCAGATGTTTTTACTTATTACCAACGAAAACACCTTGTTTTCATTATTATTTTACTTGATTTTGGAGCAGCATTTTTTCCAGTGTATAAATGAAATGAAGCGACCATAAACACAGAACAACAGCATGTGAGTGGATCATGGAGGAGTAATAGCTGAATGAACCAATAACTCCTGTTATGGGAACATAAACAGTGGATGTGTGGGAGAGAGAAACAGTGTGTGTGTGTGTGTGTGTGTGTGTGTGTGTGTGTGTGTGTGTGTGTGTGTGTGTGTGTGTGTGTGTGTGTGTGTGTGTGTGTGTGTGTGTGTGTGTGAGCTTAGTGAGTGAAAGTAGCAACATACCAACCATACCATCTCTGACCCAGCAGGGGATACATATTAAAGCTCAGTCTCTGTATATGTGTAGCAACACATGTGCATCAAAGTTTCTCGAACTCAAGAGTGGTGTTGAAATTTGTCTAAAACCCAAAGATAGTGACTTTAATATGATATGAAACAGAGAGCATTTTCTGCCTTTTTTCATGAAAAACTAATTTAATGATTAGTCAGTTCAAAAGGGTTTGTCACAATCGCTGCAGCTTAATTAAAAAAACAACTAAAAACGTTATTCTTGTGCAATACTTAATTGCTTGAGAAGTTCTTTGATTGTTCTTAGAGTGACATTTAAAAAGATAGAGAGAAGAGTTCTTCATAATTTCACAAAGTCTTTCAAATTGGTTTAGTCCAGAGCCAGAAACTTTCATATGAATTGAAACAGAGAGACAAAGAAAATCTCCATATTTGAGAGGCTGAAAACTGCATTTCATGATACATTCATTAAAGGGGACCTATCATGCAAAATGCACTTTGTGATGTCTTTCGTACATAAAGACGTGTCCCCGGTGCGTCGGGGAACTCACGCAGCGTCAGAACATAAAACCCTCTGTCTTTTCCTCCGTACCCAAATCTTTTAAAAACGGGCGGATACAGATTCCATCCGAACTGACGTGTCCATCCGTGGTGACACACAGAAAGTTGCTATCAGAAACAATGCCTGACGTGTTTTGGACGTCTTTGTTGACATTAGCACGCCTCGCTAACACTCAGAGCTAACTTGTACTGGAGAGCACGTGTGTTTAAAAAGCAGGAAATTAAAAAAAGGAACTCACCTTGTGATAAACCCGCGAGAGAAAAAGCATTTGAGCTCCATACTGTTTCAGAGATAATCCTTGATGTGGTTTAGAACCGGATGGCGTTTTATCACAGCTCTATCTCCGGTAGAATTCTGATCAGGCATTAGCTCCGCCTCCTCTTTTTTTTTTTTTTTCAAGCTAAGGACCCAAGATCTGCGTTTCTCTAACAGGGCTTCAAAAGAGGGGTTTGAGCAGTATGAGGCATGGCTACAATGTTTTGTATAGGTATGGCCCTACAATATGTGTTTCCAATATAGCATGATAGGTCCACTTTAAAGTATCCCAAACTAACAAAGCAATCAGTTACTATTATCTTGCAATACTCAGATTAGGCTACTGTTTAACACGTAACTAGTTATTGTAACAGAATAGATTTTTAAAGTAACCCTCCCAGCCAAATAGATGAATGAACACAATATTTAGGAGTCCATTGTGGTGGTTTAAAGAGCATCACAGGACACATGCAGCGGAGGTGACTGCAGTATTTAGACCTGTCCCACATTGCGAGGATAAATACTGTGCACCTCCTGCTCCGTTTAACAGCCCCAAACTCCTGGGAGCAGCTGTGAGGCTGTTCAATTTAGGCCAGACAGATGGAGACAGTGTTTGTGGTGATTACATTAACATATCCAGCACCAAAGAGGAGAGGAAGGAGGAGACAAAGGACCTCGGACAAAAGCTGGGAGCTCACAGATTTTTCTCATTACCTCCTCTCATCTTTCTCTCCCTCTCTCTCACTGTGGTTTTTCTGTTCTGTTGTCACTTCAGCATTCCTCACTCTCCCCCCTTTCTCTCTAAGTGCTGCTAAAGATGGCTGCAGGCTGAGGGAGAGCAGCCATGTGTCGGAGAACAGCTGATAACAGGTGAGAGAGCAGAAGGTAGGAGAGGCAGGAAGTTCCCCTGACACAACAATACATCTGAAAACCAACAACACACACACACACGAATACTTGAATTGGTTCCACAAATTATATTGCATAAGACAGGGTATCAAATATATCGGGGCTAAGCAGCACAGAACAATTAGGGGAACACATAGCATCTCCCTCTCCACACGGCTAGGCTGCAGCTTTAAGGGAACACATAGCATCTCCCTCTCCACTCGGCTAGGCTGCAGCTTTAAGGGAACACATAGCATCTCCTTCTCCACTCGGCTAAGCTGCAGCTTTAAGGGAACACATAGCATCTCCCTCTCCACACGGCTAGGCTGCAGCTTTAAGGGAACACATAGCATCTCCCTCTCCACACGGCTAAGCTGCAGCTTTAAGGGAACACATAGCATCTCCCTCTCCACACGGCTAAGCTGCAGCTTTAAGGGAACACATAGCATCTCCCTCTCCACACGGCTAAGCTGCAGCTTTAAGGGAACACATAGCATCTCCCTCTCCACACGGCTAGGCTGCAGCTTTAAGGGAACACATAGCATCTCCTTCTCCACACGGCTAGGCTGCAGCTTTAAGGGAACACATAGCATCTCCTTCTCCACACGGCTAGGCTGCAGCTTTAAGGGAACACATAGCATCTCCCTCTCCACTCGGCTAAGCTACAGCTTTAAGGGAACACATAGCATCTCCCTCTCCACTCGGCTAAGCTGCCAATAGCAGCTGAAACAGAGCAATATTTGTTTGGCTTTTCTCTTTGACATTCCAGCAATTCTCAGACCAATCGTGGTGCATTTATATACATGGCCAAGACTTCAGAATATGAGTATGCTATATCTACACTTGTACCCAAAGCTGGTTATCACATCGAGCAGTGGTTGGTATTTGAAAGCCTGGTCCATGTACAGGTCAAAGGCACAGCCTACTTCTAGTATTAGCACCTCCCTCTGGTTGGTGACCACACACACACACACACACACACACACACACACACACACACACACACACACACACACACACACACACACACACACACACACACACACACACACACACACACACACACACACACACACACACACACAACACACACACACACACACACACACACACACACCACACACACACACACACACACACACACACACACACACACACACACACACACACACACACACACACACACACACACACACACACACACACACACACAGTTCAGCCCCGGCTCTTATTACTCTAACATGAATCGAACTCTTGGATCTCGTCTTGAGGACGTATTCTGCTCATGTTCAGGTGTGTATTATAGTGTCTCTGCAGTGACGCGTTTCCATTCCTTAATGTTCAAAAAGCTATTTAGACAAACCTCATGATACACGAAGCTCTATTCCCGTTGTCAATTCCAGGATCTACTCCAGTACGCCGTGAGCTAATAAAGGCATTGCGGCAAATTATTTTGTATGTTTAAATATCAATAGGGGAGGTCTTAAATAGATTCAAAATGTGAGAACACCAACAGCTTACTTTGGATTATAGTGTTGGACAGACTCAACACACTGCGTTTTCCAGTCTTAGATAACTGAAGTTAAAAAGTACAGAAAGAGATCTGATCTCCAAACGTTGGCTCTCAGTGTTTACTCTGTAATAATGTGTGCAACACTCCCACCTGGAGCAATCACACAGCAGAGTGAGTGTGTGTGAGGAGTGTCCAGAGCTGCACACTGATCAGTAGTAGCAGCAGGAGGCTCTGCACACCGCCTCGCTGTACAGGTGGGGAGATGTTGGAGTTGCAAACTTTATGAAGTGAGGGCTAAACGAAAAGAAGTTGGTGTTTCAGAGTCACTTACTGTGTTGAAAGGGCTCTTTAGCACAGCAGCAGCTTGTTCTGTCCTTTCTATTCCACATGAGGGGAATTTTGAAGCATAATGCATGGATAAGGAAACACTACAATACGTTCTACCATCTCTGTGCGGACGTTAAAAGGAATATTTCACCTGTAAATTAACCATCTGCATATCAATTAGTCACTGTTTGAAAGAGTCCTCTCCTGCTGATGTTCAGGTGTATATCAGTATGTAGTGTCTCTACTTCAAAGAGTCCTCTCCTGCTGATGTCCAGGTGTATATCAGTATTTAGTGTCTCTACTTTAAAGAGTCCTCTCCTGCTGATGTTCAGGTGTATATCAGTATGTAGTGTCTCTACTTTAAAGAGTCCTCTCCTGCTGATGTTCAGGTGTATATCAGTATGTAGTGTCTCTACTTTAAAGAGTCCTCTCCTGCTCATGTTCAGGTGTATATCAGTAGAGTCTCTACTTTAAAGAGTCCTCTCCTGCTGATGTTCAGGTGTATATCAGTATGTAGTGTCTCTACTTTAAAGAGTCCTCTCCTGCTGATGTTCAGGTGTATATCAGTATGTAGTGTCTCTACTTTAAAGAGTCCTCTCCTGATGATGTTCAGGTGTATATCAGTATGTAGTGTCTCTACTTTAAAGAGTCCTCTCCTGCTGATGTTCAGGTGTATATCAGTATGTAGTGTCTCTACATGTCTCCATGCTTTAATGTTCAAAAAGCTCTTTATTGTTCTCATACTGCCTGTGCTGCGGCACCTCTTTTCACCCTCTGTCTGAAACCAGAGCCCAGTCTGCTCTGATTGATTCGCTGGCCAGCTCTGTTGTGATTGGTCAACCGCTTAGAGATGTCCCGCCCTTAGCCTATCACGTACAATGTGTTGGAGCGCTGTATACGACTAGATAAATGAGACTTGCATTATACTGTTGTGTGAGAGTTTGTAAACGGAAGTTCTGATATACTTTTGCTAAAAGTTTTCATGTTCCCCGCTCGCCATTGAGGCAAGCAACAAAAACAATGTGTGAGTAACCGACAGCACATTCAGATACTGTAGATACAAGTCCCTCCTGTGCAGCTGCCAGTGCCTCGAGCTAACAGCTAATTAGCCAAAAGACAAAAACAAATATAGGGACTAGCTCATGGATAAGTTAGCTCAAGGCAATGTATCATGGGCATACAGGCTAATGTCCTTAAGGGGAGACACTACAGGTGAATACAGTAACATGTGTATCTAATAACGTCATCACAATCGCCACATTGATATGCAAATTAGGCGTTAACTAGGCCTAATTAAAATGTGCTAATTTGCTGCATTTACATTTTTGTGATTGGACAAACACTTAGAGATGTCCCGCCCCTTAGCCTATCACATACAATGTGTTGGAGCGTTGAGTACGAATAGATACATGAGACTTGCGTTATGCTGCATTATACTGTTGTCTACACAATCCCTCCTGTGCATATGTGTAAATGATTCAGACTCAAGGCTTTTAATGTCATGTGAACATAGCTACAGTGTAGTTATGAAAATGAAAATCTTAGGTCACAGGCTCCTCCAGTGCAACACAATAAAACAGATAAAATAGTGCAAGTAAATACAATAAAATAGATAAATGTACTCACACGTTGGTGGTGAAGATGCCGTAGATGAGGTCTTGCTCCGGCAGGTAGAAGGTGCTCTGCAGCTCGTTGTAGTAGAAAGGGATTTCCCCCGAGCGCGAGCAGTTGAGCCGGGCCTTCATGAAGGTGGTCCACGTGTCCTCCAGGAGGAACCGCCCGCCAATGTCGTTCTTACAGACTCGCGCCACTCGAGAATACACCGTCTTGCCACAGTCGTGCTCCACGGCGTTCTCCCGCAGGAAGAAGAAGGTGAAGAGGCCGATGTCGTAGGCCGAGATGAAGTGAGGCTCTGAGGGGAGGAAGGAGAAGAAGAGAGGAGGGGGAGGGAGGATTATTACATATGACTCTAGGGAAACAGGAATATTTGCAACACTTGTCTACTAGATCAGGAGTGTCACACCGAGGGCCACATACAGAAAAATATACGATCGGCTGGGCCACTCCCTAGAGGTATACTGCCTCATACGTTCAGTTATAAGTTAGCAAAATTAATCAAATGTAGGTAAATTATGCTTGATACTTGAAAATGCCTTAAGAACCAAACAGCCTACATCACAGCTCTCTATAGGGTTTCATTTATTTTGTTGGCAGCTCATCCCTTAAATCACAATCCTCAGATTGATTATAATAAGGGGAAATATGAAGGGTGTATTTCAAGCTTGTTAAGTAAATAAGTTATTGGGTTTTTAACGTATCAACTAAGATTTGCTAGAAGGTGTTTCCAACTTGAATTGACTGAATGTATTTGAAAAGTGGTCTTATTACCACATGAATACTACTGTGTAATATATGTGTACATACATATTTACAAGTATAATATAAGAGAAGCACAAGTTTCATCTGTGGGCCGTATTACATTATACTTTTTTTAATTAGCTGAGGGCCGATTCAAAATGGTCCGTGGGCTGCATTTGGCCCCCGGGCCGTAGTTTGGACACCCCTGCCTTAGACACTCAAGACATAACCAAAGATAACAACATAGAACCACAGACTGCTGATTGAAGGAATTCTTATATTGTTGTCCAACAGTATGAGAGCCAGAATACTTGCGTCAAGTCTGCCAAGAGTCTGTGTGTCTGTCTAAAGCAGAACAGAATCTCACAGGTTGTATACACTTCTTTTTAGACCCCATTTACACGGGAGCGCAAGCGGACCGAATTTCCCGTTGAATTTTCGTTCCCGTGTAAACACCGCCTTAGTTTACACAGCACTATACCTTTTGACCTTTTACAATCACATGTTACAAAACCCTATGCTCAATAACACACTGCCGACAGACATGTACACATTCATGGTACAAAGGTCTCTTTAGATCAAATAAATGATGAAACTCTCTAGCATGACTTACAACACATGATCATATCATATAGATTATTTCAACAAGGGGGGAGGATTATTACAAGTGACTCCAGGGAAATATTTGCAACACTTATCTCTAGATGGTGTTGCTTTGACCCCTGCACTCGTTATTGACTGCAATACAACCTTTGAGAGTCTAGCGGTGCACTCCTGAGATGGCCTGGGGAAAAGAGCCTTAATGTCAAATGTGTAAATGAGAGGAGAGGCAGGAGGAGGAGGGAGAGAGGAAATAAAAAATGGTAACTAATAAATCCGCCTGATGGTAAATCCATGGCTCGATGTCTGTGTAACTGGAAGTCCGTGCTGCGTTTATTGCCCTGGCAGACACAAGGAATGATTAATGGTCCTTCACGTGAAGCTGAATAACAGTTTGAACGAGATGTTACTGTCATCCTTTGTAAACACATGACTCATTACTGGATGCTTATGCATTGCCGTAAGTGTGCAGAGGGAGAACTTAAACTTCTAAATCCAAATGAGACTCCAACACATGGAGGCGGGTTTAACATTGTTTCACTTAAACTTCTCTGTAAAGGCTTAAAAAGATCAGTCAAACAAACTTCTTCTCATAACTTTTCCCTGCTTACCTTTTTGTTTTCTTGTCACGCAGGTGCTTTGGGTTTTATGTGCAGACATAAAGTTGTTTTGTCTACGAGATTTCTGCACCTCATTACAACCGAAGTGATTGGAGAAGCATTTAAACACCACATTTGGAAAACTCAAAGCAGCCTCTCTTTAAGAAACAGTGTCTTTGTGACTCTGGATAATCCACTTTCCATTAAGAGTTTTTATTGGAGCTGTTTTCTCATCAAACAGGTCGTTTTTAATTATGATGTCAATGTGGGGAATTGGAGTGAACAGACCTTTGTAAATATTCTAAAAAATTCCTTTTACTATAAGTTGTTCTGCCTCGTTATTAGGGTGGAACGAGGTGAAGTGTTTAAAATGATTTGTACATAAGAATAATTCACAATACAGTCAGCGTGTTATCTGTTGAAGACCCTGAGAACCCTGAACAAAAATATAAACGCAACACTTTTGTTTTTGCTCCCATTTTTCATGAGATGAACTCAAAGATCTAAAACATTTTCTATAAACACAAAATAACCATTTCTCTCAAATATTGTTCACAAATCTGAAAGAATCTGTGATAGTGAGCACTTCTCCTTTGCCGAGATAATCCATCCCACCTCACAGGTGTGGCATATCAAGATGCTGATTAGACAGCATGATTATTGCACAGGTGTGCCTTAGGCTGGCCACAATAAAAGGCCACTCTGAAACGTGCAGTTTTGCTTTATTGGGGGGGTCTGGGGGGGTCCGAAAACCAGGCAGTATCTGGTGTGAGGGGTAGGGTTAGGGTTAGGGTTAGGGTAATGTTGTGAATCGAGTGGCCCATGGTGGTGGTGGGGTTATGGTATGGGCAGGCGTATGTAATGGACGACGAACACAGGCCACTCGATTCACAACATTACCCTACCCCTACCCCTACCCCTACCCCTACCCCTCACACCAGATACTGCCTGGTTTTCGGACCCCCCCAGACCCCCCCAATAAAGCAAAAATGCACGTTTCAGAGTGGCCTTTTATTGTGGCCAGCCTAAGGCACACCTGTGCAATAATCATGCTGTCTAATCAGCATCTTGATATGCCACACCTGTGAGGTGGGATGGATTATCTCGGCAAAGGAGAAGTGCTCACTATCACACATTCTTTCAGATTTGTGAACAATATTTGAGAGAAATGGTTATTTTGTGTTTATAGAAAATGTTTTAGATCTTTGAGTTCATCTCATGAAAAATGGGAGCAAAAACAAAAGTGTTGCGTTTATATTTTTGTTCAGTGTATTTTGATTTGAATAACAAAGGTCAACGTTGAAATACTTTCTCGATGGAAAATACTTTTAAATCCCATGGGTTTTCTGTAACTGAATAACAACAACAACAACAACAACAACAACAACAACAACTTCAGTGTTCCTTTTTCCAAGTTGTACTTTGACAGGAAAATAAAAAACGCACTAAAGAAAACCTCCCTGTGTGGATCATCACACTGGAGTTTTGGGAGCTTTCTCCTTTCAGGCGAGTTTCCAGAAACGATGACACAGAAAAAACCTCCCATGCTGCCGTTGCTTCTCCACTGGGACCCATTACACCGTGATGTCACACAATACTCGCACCAGCACAGACAAGATACAGGAGTACATCCTTAATCTGCACAGCCATACACACACACACACAAGAAAAGATTAAGATGTAAACACACACACACACACAAGAAAAGATTAAGATGTAAACACACACACACACACAAGAAAAGATTAAGATGTAAACACACACACACACAAAAACACACACACACACACCACAAACAGACCCACACACACACACACACATACACACAGCGCAAACAGACCCACACACACACACCGCAAACAGACACACACACACAATCCCAACAAATGCATACACACCCCACAAACACACACACCACGCGAACAGACACACACACACAATCCCAACAAACGCATACACACCCCACAAACACACACACCACGCAAACAGACACACACCCCGCGAACACACACAGGCACACCCACACACACACACCCCACAAACATACACAGGCACACACACACCCCGCAAATGCAAACACACACACCGCAAACACACACACACCCTGCAAACGCACACACACCGCAAACACACACACAAACACCCCACAAACAGACACACACAATCCCAACAAACGCACACACACACCCCGCAAATGCAAACACCCACAGCAGAGATGGTTAACAGCTGTAATGGAATGCGCCTCAGGGGCCCGTGAGGCTTTTTATGAGCGAATAAGATTTAAAAAATGAAGCAGGAAAAGGGAAGAGACAAAACTGCTGAACACACAGCTGCTGTGCTGCTATCCCATTTTATATCTACAGTAAAAAATAACATGGTTTCGACCGACTGCATGAACAATAAGCTAGAGGAGAGCTTAAATGTTTTATTAAGGGTAATCAAGTTCTAAATTAAACGACATTTACTCATATTATTATCTAGTGTCTCTACTGGGACATGTCTCCATGCTTCAATGTTCAAAAAGCTCTTTATTTTTCTCATACTGCCTGTGCTGCAGCACCTCTTTTCACCCTCTGTCTGAAACCAGAGCCCAGTCTGCTCTGATTGGTTAGCTGGCTCTGTTGTGATTGGTGAACCGCTTAGAGGTGTCCCGCCCCCTTGCCAATGTGTTGGAGCGTTACATATCACAAAGATCACATTGTCAGATTGGTGTGGCCAAAGGAGTTCTGAATAATAATATTTTTGCGATATCTATTGAAAAATAATTATCTTTAACTTTGCTTATTGTGCACTTGAATTAGTTTGGAGTCAAAACACGAGTGTATGGAGATAATGTAACCTTGTGGAAGGAAGACTGGTGTGAGAATAGAAAGAAGATGAGATTAAATAAGATTATTAATCCGGTATTTTCGTGTTTTAATTCAAATTAAATGAGTAACTTGAAAGTAGGATGGCAACTGGTACATTTTTCAGGTGATACCAAATCTTACTGTTAAAATGAAGTGGAGATCCTCATCAGTGGAATAATATTAAACCGATCGAATTTGGTATTAAAAATTGTATTTAAAAAAACTCAAATCATATAAAATCGGGCTGATTCTTTGTTATCGTTTTCAGCATTATGCATGACACCCCTAGTCATCATTTAATGTGTATTATGTAACAAAAACAGCTTGTAGACCAAACAGAAAGTGAATTGATGATACCAGGTATGCAGATGAAGTGTGTTTCGCCCGCTGTGCCACTCACCATCACTGAAGAGAAACTCATTATAATGCTCTGCAGCTACCTCCCTGCAGCTAAAGGCCATGTGACGGATCTAATTGTGTTTATGCATGTTTGAGTGTTGTAGGTCAGAGATAATGTGTGTGTACAGCCTGCCTGAGCCGCTCTGTGGATGCACAACAGATTCTCTGTGTTCGCATACAGTTGCAAGAAAAAGTATGTGAACCCTTTGGAACGACCTGGATTTCTGCATAAATTGGTCATAAAATGTGTTCTGATCTTCATCTAAGTCACAACAATAGACAACCACAGTCTGCTTAAACTAATACCACACAAACAATTATATGTTTTTGTTAGAGAATATTTCTTCTCTCTTCCTAAGTGTCAAATAATAATTCTTCCTTACTCCTAAGATATTTAACCTTATTGCCTGTTGACGTTTTACGACCAAACCCTGGCTCTGTTATCTCTCTTAAGGAATGGGAGGCTCCAGCTATCTTCTATCTTCTTATCTTATCCAGTTCAACTCTTGGTCACAAAATGGTTTACGGCTGTGGGAACGCTGGCTTCTAAACACCACTGACAAGTGATTGAGTATTTCTAGTTGGGGGATAATCTCCTCTAGCTCCACAGATGTTTACGCCTCCCCCAATATGCTGATTAACTCTCTGTAAACTAGATAAAAGGTCTATCGAGAGAGATGCTGATCAGAATTGACATGACAACCCACCGGGGCAGTCAGAACCTTTTGCTGCTGTGACTTGTGATATGAATTCTCTGGCCGTTTGACTTGTAATAAACTACCAGTGTTTGACATCAAAGCTCCAACTCTCCTCGTGTCTCTCTGAGTCCTGACTCTCCATTGCTGCAGAAGTTTCCCTTACAGTTTTCATGTTTTTATTGAACACACTGATAGCGCAGAGTGAAGCAGGTAGGACCCAAACGCAGATAACACTTGATAATACCTTTATTTCAAGGTCTCTTATCTAATACATAAACTTTAACAAACAAAACACTCTACGGTGAACCAGGTCACAAACAAAAGAAGCACCAACACTGAACACAGCACGAGACAAGACTAAATACAGGGAGGGATAATTACCAGACAAGAAACAGCCGGGTAGGGGAGGAGAAACACAAGGGCCACAGGTGAACACAATCAGCTAATGAGACACAGGTGAGGAAACTAACGACAGGAGGAAAAACACAGGGAAAAGGACCAGACAATAACCCAGGAGGAAAACATGGTATAGAGAACAGTGAAAACACCCAAACCTAGACATAGACCCGTGACCTGACATGACAACCGTGACATAACCCCCCCCCTCAAGGGACGGATTCAAGACGTCCCTAAACCCCAAAACAAAAATCCAATAAAGTCCAGCAGGGTGGGTGGAGGGGGTCCGGAGGACGGGACTAAGCTGACCGCCCAGGAGCCCAGTAGGGGACCAGGAAGGGATCTCGGGCGGACGGCCCGGGGGCAAGGCAGAGTCTAAGGTGGGGAACTCGGGCGGACGGCCCGGGGGCAAGGCAGAGTCCAAGGTGGGGGTCTCGGGCGGACGGCCCGGGGGCAAGGCAGAGTCCATGGTGGGGAACTCGGGCGGACGACCCGGGGGCAAGGCAGAGTCCAAGGTGGGGGACTCGGGCGGACGGCCCGGGGGCAAGGCAGAGTCTAAGGTGGGGAACTCGGGCGGACGGCCCGGGGGCAAGGCAGAGTCCAAGTTGGGGAACTCGGGCGGACGGCCCGGGGGCAAGGCAGAGTCCAAGGTGGGGGTCTCGGCGGACGGCCCGGGGGCAAGGCAGAGTCCATGGTGGGGAACTCGGGCGGACGACCCGGGGGCAAGGCAGAGTCCAAGGTGGGGGTCTCGGGCGGACGGCCCGGGGGGCAAGGCAGAGTCTAAGGTGGGGAACTCGGGCGGACGGCCCGGGGGCAAGGCAGAGTCCATGGTGGGGCGAAGGCCACAGCGGGCGAACTCAGGGGGCCGAGCATGAGGGCGAAGACCAGACAGCTCCGGAGGCCGGGCAGGACCCGGTGTCGGCCGGACAGGAACCGGAGCCGGCGGGACAGGCTTCGGCAGGATCCCCCACGGAAGAGGACCAGGAGTTGGCAGGACCCCCAGCAGGAGGGTGGACGACGGGACCTCCAACGAGACAGGACAAGGGTTGGCAGGACCCCCGGCAGGAGAGTAGTCGGCGGGGCCTCCAACGGGACAGGACACAGGGTTGGCAGGACCCCCGGCAGGAGAGTAGTCGGCGGGGCCTCCAACAGCCCAGGACATAGGATTGGCAGGACCCCCGGCAGGAGAGTAGACGGCGGGACCTCCAACGGCACAGGACATAGGGTTGGCAGGACCCCCGGCAGGAGCGTAGTCGGCGGGACCTCCAACGGGACAGGACATGGGGTTGGCAGGACCCCCGGCAGGAGAGTAGTCGGCGGGGCCTCCAACAGCACAGGACATAGGATTGGCAGGACCCCCGGCAGGAGAGTAGACGGCGGGACCTCCAACGGCACAGGACATAGGGTTGGCAGGACCCCCGCCAGGAGCGTAGTCGGCGGGACCTCCAACGGGACAGGACAGAGGGTTGGCAGGACCCCCGGCAGGAGACTAGTCTGCGGGACCTCCAACTGGACAAGACATGGGGTTAGCAGGACCCCCGGCAAAGGGCTAGTCTGCGGGACCTCCAACTGGACAAGACATGGGGTTGGCAGGACCCCCGACAGAGGGCTAGTCTGCGGGACCTCCAACTGGACAGGACATGGGGTTGGCAGGACCCCCGGCAGAGGGCTAGTCTGCGGGACCTCCAACTGGACAAGACATGGGGTTGGCAGGACCCCCGACAGAGGGCTAGTCTGCGGGACCTCCAACTGGACAGGACATGGGGTTGGCAGGACCCCCGGCAGAGGGCTAGTCTGCGGGACCTCCAACTGGACAAGACATGGGGTTGGCAGGACCCCCGGCAGAGGGCTAGTCTGCGGGACCTCCAACTGGACAGGACATGGGGTTGGCAGGACCCCCGGCAGAAGACTAGTCTGCGGGACCTCCAACTGGACAGGACATGAGGTTGGCAGGACCCCCAGCGGAACCTCCAACGGTACAGGACATGGGGTTGGCAGGACCCCCGGCAGAAGACTAGTCTGCGGGACCTCCAACTGGACATGAGTAGGGGCTTGAGTGGGGACTCGAGAGAGGGCTTGAGAGGGAACTTGAGAGGAAACTGGAGAGTGGACTCGAGAAGGAACTCGAGAGGTGACTCGAGAGGTAACTCGAGAGGGGACCTGAGAGGGGACTTGAGAGGGAACTCGAGAGGAGACCTGAGGGGAAACTTGAGAGGTGACTCGAGAGGACACTGGAGAGTTGACTTGGGAGGTGACTCGAGAGGACACTGGGGAGTTGACTTGAGAGGTGACTCGAGAGGACACTGGAGAGTTGACTTGAGAGGTGACTCGAGAGGACACTGGAGAGTTGACTTGAGAAGGAACTCGAGAGATGACTCGAGAGGTAACTCGAGAGGGGACCTGAGAGGGGACTTGAGAGGGAACTCGAGAGGGGACCTGAGAGGAGACCTGAGGGGAAACTTGAGAGGTGACTCGAGAGGACACTGGAGAGTTGACTTGGGAGGTAACTCGAGAGGACACTGGAGAGTTGACTCGAGAGATAACTCGAGAGGGGACCTGAGAAGGGACTTGAGAGGGAACTCGAGAGGAGACTCGAGAGGTAACTCGAGAGGAGACCTGAGAGGGGACTCGAGAAGGAACTCGAGAGGTGACTCGAGAGGTAACTCGAGAGGGGACCTGAGAGGGGACTTGAGAGGGAACTCGAGAGGAGACCTGAGGGGAAACTTGAGAGGTGACTCGAGAGGACACTGGAGAGTTGACTTGAGAGGGGACACGAGAAAAGACTCGAGAGGGGACCTGAGAGGGAACTCGAGAGGTGACTCGGGAGGGGACTTGAGAAGGGACTCGAGAGAGGGCTTGAGAGGGAACTCGAGAGGAAACTGGAGAGGGGACCTGAGAGGGGACTTGAGAAGTGTCTGGAGGGGAAACTTGAGAGAGTTGGTTCGCCAACAGAACACGGGGTGCTGGAGTCGGCCGGTACGCCGACAGGACACGAGGAGCTGGTGTAGGCTGGGGAACCAACAAGAGACGAGGTGCTGGAGTCGGCCGGTACGCCGACAGGACACGGGGAGCTGGTGTTGGCTGAGGAGCCAACAAGACACGGGGAACTGGCGTCGGCCGGTATGCCGACAGGACACGGGGAGCTGGTGTTGGCTGGGGAGCCAACAAGAGACGAGGTGCTGGGGTCGGCCGGTACGCCGACAGGACACGGGGAGCTGGCGTCGGCCGGTATGCCGACAGGACACGGGGAGCTGGCGTTGGCCGGTAAGCCAGTCCTGGAGCCGAAACTGGAGTCGGGACCAGGGGTACTGGAGCCGGTACTGGAGCCAGAACCATGGCTGCTGGGGCCGGAACTGGGGCTGGAGCCATGGCTCTTGGGGCTCGGGCTGCTAGCTTGGCCTTGCGACTCCTTTTAGCAGCCGCCTGAATACTCCGTGGACCTCCATAAGCCAGACGAGTACCCGAGAACGGATCCTGGACAGGAGCAGGAAATGGGGAAGAAGCCGGGGCTGACTCCAGACGGAACCCACCAAGGCGTATGGTGCCAGGTTGGGAATCGGGAGGCAGGGAGCTAGCATGCCTGGGGCTAGCAGGCCGGGAATCACGCACCGTGAGGATCTTTGAAATCCAGCCAGGTAAGAACTTCACCAAACCTGGTTTCTCTCTAGCCATTTGGCGCGCCTCCGACAACACAGCCTCTCGCTGCTGAAATCCGGGTGCTCTCTTCCATCGATCCGAGCAGTTAGCCAAAAAAAAGGAAAAATTCAATAATTCCCACTCGAACGGATCTGCTGGGCCCATTTCTGGTTGGTGCTTTCTGATAGCGCAGAGTGAAGCAGGTAGGACCCAAACGCAGATAACACTTGATAATACCTTTATTTCAAGGTCTCTTATCTAATACATAAACTTTAACAAACAAAACACTCTACGGTGAACCAGGTCACAAACAAAAGAAGCACCAACACTGAACACAGCACGAGACAAGACTAAATACAGGGAGGGATAATTACCAGACAAGAAACAGCCGGGTAGGGGAGGAGAAACACAAGGGCCACAGGTGAACACAATCAGCTAATGAGACACAGGTGAGGAAACTAACGACAGGAGGAAAAACACAGGGAAAAGGACCAGACAATAACCCAGGAGGAAAACATGGCATAGAGAACAGTGAAAACACCCAAACCTAGACATAGACCCGTGACCTGACATGACAACCGTGACACACACCATGTAAACATTCACAGTGCAGGGTGGAAAAAGTATGTGAACCCCTAGTCTACAGACTTCTTCAAGAGCTAATTGGAGTCAGGAGTCAGCCAACCTGGAATCCATTCAATGAGACGAGATTGGAGGTGTTGGTTCAAGCTGCCCTATAAAAAATACACACCAGTTTTGAATTTGCTATTCTTAAGAAGCATTGCCAGATGTGAACCATGCCTCGCACAGAAGAGCTCTCAGAAGAGCTAGGATTAAGAATTGTTGACTTGCATAAAGCTGGAAAGGGTTACAGAAGTATCTCTGAAAGCCTTGATGTTCATTAGTCCACGGTAAGACACGTTGTCTATAAATGGAGAAAGTTCAGCACTGTTGCTACTCTCCCTAGGAGTGGCCGCCCTGTAAAGAGGACTGCAAGAGCACAGCGCAGAATGCTCAATGAGGTGAAGAAGAGTCCTAGAGTGTCAGCTAGAGACTTAAAGAAATCTCTGGCACATGCTAACATCTCTGTTGACGAATCTACGATAGGTAAAACACTGAACAAGAATGGAGTTCATGGGAGGACACCACGGAGGAAGCCACTGCTGTCCAGAAAAAACATTGCTGCACGTTTGAAGTTTGCAAAAGAGCACCTGGATGTTCCACAGCACTACTGGCAAAGTATTCTGTGGACAGATGAAACCAAAGTCGAGTTGTTTGGAAGGAACACACAACGCTATGTGTGGAGAATCCAAAGGGTTCACATACTTTTTCTTGCAACTGTACCTGTGTGTGTGCTTACTGCACGTGTGTGTGAGGCAAAGGACAGATTCTGCATTATATTACTGAAGCTGCGTGGGTGCAAATGTGACGAGTTCCTGCAGAGCGGCAAACAGATTGTTCGATCTGGCAGGCTGGTTAGGATCTGCATCACGTGACATCGCTTTACATCAAACATGGATACAGTTTAAAGAGCAAGGCTGCTTAAAATTCACAAACAAGACTCTGCATGAATGCAAACCGTCTGTTTATATCCAAACAGACGGGATTATGGTGTTCTGATATTACTTATTTGTCTTGCAAAATATTGTAGGAAACATTATTTCTCCATGTGTTGTGTTCAATGTCTGCTGAGCTCTTTTTACTAACAGTGCACAGTTGCCTAGGGCGTATACAACACCTTTGAGACCGATGACTGAGGTATTATAATGTCACTTTGGGGAATAAGACGGAACAGACCTTTGTAAAGGGTTTTAAATATATGTACATATACAGTATATACATATAACTATATAACATGGCTGTTAAATGTCAGAATTGACATCTTTAATTCTATAAAAGTGGAAAAAGGACATATATGTCCATATTCTGTGTCCATGTGTTGCTAGTTTTTGGCTCCCAATATTTTTAAGTTCTGGATGAAGTCGTGGCCTTCGGGTCGTGGCTGAACCTGTCTCTGCGGTCCTGCCTTGGGTCTCTTCATGCTGCTTCCCTGATGGCTTCCACAGGATTGTAGCTGACATCCTCGTGGATTCATCTTCTTATTACAGACACATGCATTTCCTAACATTCGGTCTATATGCTGTAAAATGTATTATCTCTTGGATTTCCACACGGCATCTATTGCACGTCTGTCCGTCCTGGGAGAGGGATCCCTCCTCTGTTGCTCTCCCTGAGGTTTCTCCATGTTCCCTTTAAACTGTGGGTTTTCTCTGGAAGTTTTTCCTTGTACGATGTGAGGGTCTCAGGACAGAGGGTCTGAGGACAGAGGGTCTGAGGATAGAGGGTCTAAGGACAGAGGGTCTAAGGACAGAGGGTCTAAGGACAGAGGGTGTCGTTTTTCTCATACTGATATTCTGAACAATCTGTGCTGTTGTATTTGCTGTAAAGTGTCTCTACTGTAGGCTATTTTTATTATATGTACAGCACTTTGGCTCGACCAAGAATCGTTTATAAATGTGCTATATAAATAAAACTTGATTTGATTAAAAAAAAATTTAACTTGTTTTATGTATCCAGCTGAGTCCCATTGACAGGGGCGCACCTTGCGGACAGGCAAGGCAGTCAACTGCTTGGGGCACCGGACCAGAAGGGGGCCCCTAAAGAAGGCAGATTAAGAAGGTCCTCTCCAACGACAACATGAAACACCCTTGCAATTTACTGCAACGACATGTCGGGTAACCCCCTCAAGGGGTCCCCATGCATAGCGAGCCGTCAAAAGCTCATAATTTCAGTTGTGCTGCTCCGCTCCGGGGGGGTTGGTGCTGTCGGAGGTGTCATGTCCCTTCTGCTTGGGGCCCCCCAGAGTGTCTTGGGGTGCCACTGCCCATTGACATCTCTTTTTTTATTTTCTTCTCAACTTGGTAAATGTAAACAGATTTTAGTTTTTGAAAGTCACCTCATGCAGACTAACTTCTGGAGTCAGCTCTTCAAAACTTAACGACAAATCTGTTTTATTACATTGTTTACGCCAAAAAGCACTTTTTAAAAAAATGTATTCAGCTTGGGAGAACAAAGATAAATACATTGTTAATTATAAAGTCTTCAGGGGGTTTAGAAAAAGCAAAGACACGTTATTTCAACCAGGAAAGAGTTTACTCTGTATATTGATCCGTTGATAAAGGACTTCTTTGAAAATGGGAAAAAAATAAATAGAAGTAAAATACAGGCACTCAAAATCCAAGAGGATTAAAAAGCCAATAGTTGCAATTAAATTGTTAAAGAGCCAGCATCGACCAACCCCTGTAGGTCTAACATACAAACTCAAAACCTGACATGTTGTGTTTATGCTTCAGTCGCTACAGTAAAGGATTTTTTACATGTCCTTCCTTGTGGCTCGTACACCAGTGCACCAGCTTCCTCCTCACATTGTTAACATTATTCCACTGTTGACTTTAAAGCGCCTCATGTCATTCAGATGCATGATGGGAAAGAGTTAGGGGGTGCCTGGCAGGCACCAATCCAATAAGGAGCAGATTGATTGGATCCAGCAGCCCTTCCTGAATCTGAGAGGCTTAGAGCTGGAAATGAGATTTTCATTCACACCCCAAATCCAGCGGGAACTCAACTCCATAACCCTAACAGATGCTGAGAAGCACAGCGAGTGTGTGTGTGTGACGGCATGAAGTGCAACATGTGTGTGTGAGTGTGCCTGTGATTATGCTAATGAGGACGCTATCCGCTCTGCTACTCATCTATTTCCGCCCACAGCTTTGTGTGTGTCCATTTTTTTAAACACTCACATAGCTTGGACCATATGTGGAAACGCACACACAGCTTGCATACATGCATACACACATGCCGACACACTCGTGCACACACACAGGCAGAGACCCTGCGTGTGTGTGAAGCATGCTGTGTGTTGTAATTTCACCCTCTCCCTGCCGTGAAGAATAATCACATCGATCGCCGACTGCTCAGTCTATCTCTCTGCTTCCCTCTCAACCGCATCTTCTTCCCACACACACACACACTCAGACACACACACACAGACACAGACACACCCACACCCACACACACACACACACACACACACACACACCACACACACACACACACACACACACACCACACACACACACACACACCACACACACACACACACACACACACACACACACACACACAAGCATTCTCCCACCTTCGCTTGCTTCCCAATCCATCCTACTTCTCCAATTCGGTCTCCACTTTATTCTGACCAACTCTCTAAAGTCCCAAGTCTTGTCGAGCTTGTCGTGAATATGTGTTTGTTACATTTAGTGCTTTTGATAAGTTGAGTAAAGCGAGGCAAGGCAAGTTTATTTATATAGCACCTTTCAGCACCAGGCTATTCAAGGTGCTTTACAAAAATGAAAGACATTCAGACAAAGGCATTTAAAAACAGTCATTAAAAAGAAAAGCTAACAAAATAAACATTAAAAGATAAAAGTTACAGTGCAGTCTAAGATATGAATAGTTCAATTCTTTCGGTTCTTGATTTTTAATTTACTCAAAGAACCTCCCTTTGGAAATCCGAACATTTCCGTCCAGATTTTTAATTTAGACCGACTGTTTTCACCATGTTTTGCTCGCATGACATCTACAATCGGACCCTCAGGAGGGTGTACTAGCCCCCTACTCTGCTTTGCGTTCCATAACAAAGTCTTTAAGTGTTACCTGAACACCCCGTGTTACCAAAACACTATTTTTCATCCGTTGGTGATGTGATACTTGTTCCTCAGTACAAATCACCCAAAAACTGATCGTAAACCCTGGCTACGACGGATATCCCAAATATCCTACTTTCGAGCAGTCCCCCTTACTTTTAACTTTAAACAATTTAGACACTGTACATCCCACCGAGCATTGAAAGCCTTCTTTCCTTCACATTCATCTTCAACCTTAATATTTTCTTAAATCCACGAGGCCAACTGCCTTCTTTCACGGCACTCTGCTTCATCCTCCCAGTATTTTAAACACTTTCTGTGAGTGTCCAGCTTTTCTAAGTCTTTTACTTTAATTGTATTTTTACCCTTCATTCCATCCTCATGTTCTTGTAATTTATTCTTTAGGTTCTTGATTTTTAATTTACTCAAAGAACCTCCCTTTGGAAATCCGAACATTTCCGTCCAGATTTTTAATTTAGACAGACTGTTTTCACCATGTTTTGCTCGCATGACATCCACAATCGGACCCTCAGGAGTAAAGCATTAGTCACAAGACAACGAATTACCACAACACCTCTGATGATGGATCCGTCAGTTAAGTCTTTAATCAAGCCGAGCAAGCTTTTTTAGTTTTCTGTTATAATATGCTTCTCAGTTTCTTTGTGAAGTCAATATGTTTTGGTTTTGGAGCGCTGGTCAGTCAGAACAAGCAATTAGAAAATGTCAAAGCTGTTGTAAAAGTTTCATTTCCTCTCACACACATGCACCTTGCTGCAGCAGAATCACTCCTGCCCTTCTATCGTTTCGTTGGGTAAAGCTTTGGGGTCTGTGAGGTGTTAGTTACTGCAGGGACAGACAGACTGGTTAACCCTCGAGTCTGATCGTGTGTGAACAGATTGAGCGTCTAAACTACTCGATGGTCCACCCCTTTCAACACTGTCACTGATGGCCCAACACATTTCTTTAAAACAGAAACTACTCAAGACGCAGTCACAAAACTTTAAGGGTCTGTAGATTAGATCAGAATAGAGTTTGAAGCTGCACCGCAACATGGTCTCAAGTTTCTCTAGTGTTAGTGAGTAGGAAGTGTCTCTTTCTTTCTGCGACTGTGTCCATGATTGTCATGTGTCAAAGTATATGCTATGATTGAAAGAAGTAGTGACTGTAGCCAATATTTTGGGTTAGCCTGACCAACTAAGGGCAGAAACATGGCCCACTCGTGTATTCAGAAACTCAGAGCGATGAAAGACCACAAAGACCAATTTCATGTTTCATTGATCTTTGGAGTATGCCGGCTAATAGTTGCAGCCGACGGCGTGACTCAATGAGAGAGCTGAATTCAGTTTGAGTTCACTTCTGCTCAGAACATCTCAAACAAAGCCCTGGCCGTATATAGCTATGTTTTCTTATTTCTTATTAATCCAAACGCAACTAAGATTTGACATCCAGAGTTTAGACTTTTTTTTAAACAAAAGACTAATATCTTTTCTAACAGTCCCTTATCTAGTGAAAATGCAACCAGAAGTCTTCAAAGTGCCACCTATCAGTGTCTGTGATGCAGAAAGTGAAGTTGACCTTTACTTCCAGAAAGATGAACGCCTGAAATAACTCCCACTCGTCTTTCCTGCGCCCTGCCATGAATCCAGTAATCTCCCCGCCTCCTCCAGAGGAAGGTCCATCTACATTTCTGCTGCCGTCAGGATGTGTGTGAATGGATTTCTGCTGCGGTGTGTTCAGGGGGAAAGGCACAGCGTCAGCAGGAGGGAGATTATTGACACCCACACCAGCGGGATTGAGAGCACTTCATGTCCTCCGCCAGTCAATGAATCCCACTAATACCTGTACCATGTGTCCACACAACTCCAAATCCAAACAGTCTTTGTAATCCTCTGAAAACGCCGCTGTCAGATTGATCTATTTTGGCAGTAACAGAAGCGTTACTCAAACATTCCGCCCATCTGCCGCTGCAGGCAGGCCAGGGGAAACGTTTAAAGGCACAGCGGGAATTTTCTGAGATTGTTTGATACAACATTAACCTTGTGTGGATTTGGAAAGAGTTGAAACCCAATCAGATGACTTATTCTGATGGATTAGATTCCTCACATTTAGAATAAACACTGACCCTGTGAACAAGCTACCATCTCCCTTTGATAGAAATCGAGTAAAGTATAACACAGCATGAAGAAGTACTCAAAGAAAGTACCTCACATTTGCACTAATGAGGAACCAAATTGCCTCAATACTTAATACCATTTTAAGTGTGAGCCCATGCACTTCAAACATGTTTCTAGCTCTGGCCTCATATCGTTGAGCCACTTGGAAAATGTTTGAAGTCACAGCGGGAATTTTCTGAGATTGTTTGATACAACATTAACCTTGTGTGGTTTTGGAAAGAGTTTAAACCGCATCAGATGACTTATTCTGTTGGATTAGATGCTGAATTTGTCTCTGAAACAAGATGTATTAGAAACATGTAATGTGTTGTACAACATCAGGAGGATTCGTCCCCAGCTGACCCAGAAAGCGACACAGGTTCTGGTCCAGGCTCTCGTCACCTCACGCCTTGACTACTGCAACTCCCTCCTGGCTGGTCTACCTGCATGTGCCATCCGACCTCTGCAGCTCATCCAGAATGCAGCGGCTCGTCTGGTCTTCAACCTTCCTAAATGTTCCCACACCACTCCGCTCCTCCGCTCCCTCCACTGGCTCCCGGTAACTGCTAGAATCCACTTCAAGACACTGGTACTTGCGTACCATGCTGTGAATGGATCTGGCCCTTCCTACATCCAGGACATGGTTAAACCGTACACCCCAGCACGTGCACTCCGCTCTGCATCAGCCAAACGACTCGCTGCACCCTCGGTGCGAGGGGGACCCAAGTTCCCATCAGCAAAAACACGTGGGTTTGCTATCCTGGCTCCAAGATGGTGGAATGAGCTCCCCATTGACATAAGGACAGCAGAAAGCTTACACACCTTCCGGCGCAGACTGAAAACTCATCTCTTTCGACTCCACTTCGAGCAATAGAATTACTAACAAAGCACTTATATACTAATAAAGGACTGGCTTACCTAAAGCCAGTTGAGTAGCACTTGAAATTTTGTTGCTCTATGAAACCTGATGTACTTTATGATTCTGTTTTCTTCAAGTTTGTGTTTTGTTGGTCGAATGTACTTATTGTGAGTCGCTTTGGATAAAAGGGTCAGCTAAATGCAATGTAATGTAATGTTATAATAGATACGTTTTTTATTTGCAAAACTTAATGCATTCGTTTGTAGATGGTGTTTTGTATTTGCAAAGCACACTGTGTTTGTTAGTGAATCATAAGGCATTTGAAAAACTTGTTTAGTTTGTGTCGTGTCAAATTATCATATCATTTAAAACATAGTCTTATACTCTGATTGTCTCTTACAATATGCAATTGTATTTGTAGTCTTGTATGCGTTTAACAGAGACATATGTTAAGGGTTCAGGAGGGCAAAAGGTGGATTAGCAAATGGTTAAGAACGAGGGGTTTCATGGTTTAATGGTGGGGATGTTTAGATGATGCCTACGGGATTTTAAGGATGGGACCAGTTGGATATTCTCTACTATATAGTGTGACTGTAAGCTGTGTGCGGGGTGCATAACTTCTCTATCCTCTGAGGACGAAGTAGCTCTGTTCCTGCATTTGAGATCGATTTCACTATATACTATATTTCATGTATATTGACTTTCTTTATTACTTTATTAAATATAACAAAAGACAAACTTTGTCCATGTTCAGTTAAGAATGTCCTCCACAGTTTGTTTGTGGAGTTACAGCAGGACATTAGCTCCGTAATGCTAGCTCTGCTCACTTACCGTTGAGCCACTTGGAGTTGTACTGTGCGGTCCGGAGGGGGGGCATGCCTCCGAGGCTGCGGTAGATGACGGGGTCCCGGCCGGAGAAGTCGATGACGGTGGCGGCGTACAGCTCTCCGCTCTCCGTCACCACCGCCGTGGAGTTGTGCCGCGGATCGTACGGACAGCGAGCCACGCCGTTCACCCGCTCCAACACGCTGCTCAGGTTCCCCACCTGATGTTGAGGAGGAGATGGAGAGACAAAGGGAAATAAGGTCTTTCTTTTACTTAACATATAGGAAGTGACCCCTAAGTAGCTAAGTGTCGGTCATGAAAAGAGCGATTGGAATTCTCTAGAAAATAGGAAAGGAGCTGTAATGCTTCCTTTATTATCTCCTTTAGCTTAGGATACATTAGTTCATGCTTTACAAAAGGAAAGGAAAGAACGCCGTCCTACAATTCCTTGTTATTCCTTCCTAGTTATTAAGGATTTTCCAAATGATGCCATATCTTGCTAAGGTGCTTATATGTTTTAAGCTTTGAACAATATGGTAAACCCAAAGGAGAACTATTAATGTGACAATTAATATAGTTGTACAATCTTTAAAGAAGTCACATTTCACGGAGTTGGATGGAGTTTCTTAAGCTGTTTATTTGCTAATTCAACATGTTTAAATGGCGATATGCACAGAAGTACATTTGGCCGATGTGTATGTATTGTATTATTCATTCAAATATTACACAAAAATGACACTAATTAGGATTGATGTGGATTAAGACAAGCGATACGGAGTGTGAGCAACCATTTCGTTTATTTGTTCCTTTTCATTTAAACCTTGGTAATAAAGTTATATATTTAACACCGTTGTCCACGTTTATAAACCCCAACGGGGCAAAATATCTAGAAGTGATTTTAGGAGTCCATCCGCAGAAAGATTGTCGTTTCCTCACAGCAGACACACATCAATACCATCGATCGCTGCATCATAAATAAGTGCAGTCTCTTTTCCACAAGTCCTGATGAATTCTCCTTCACATCTTTCCACACACACACACACACACACACACACACACACACACACACACACACACCACACACACACACACACACACACACACACACACACACACACACACACACACACACACACACACACACACACCACACACACACACACACACACACACACACACCACACACACACACACACACACACACACCTCTCTGGTAATGCATTGGGGCTGGAAAGCATTGGTTCCGCAGGACATGACCTCAGTCTTGTTCACCAGCAGGACTCTGATGTAGTTTTGACATTCAATCTGCGGAGAAGGGGGCCAAGAAGAGAAAAAGCTTTCAGAAAGTTACAGAGGAGCAGAGAAAAGCTGAGGAGGCAGGATAAATATTCTCTGATGTGTTGCTGAGAAGAACAATAGAGCCGGTCCTCTGGTATCAGACCGGCATGCAACCAAAAGCAATTCAGAGTCTGCACATTTCCCTCTTGTACGGCCAACAGGCAACAGTTTGTGAAGCTGGGAGAGTGTTGTTCTTCATATTTGGACATTACATGCTGTGTCCCTCAGGGGTCAGTATTGGGGCCAAAACTATTTATTATGTATATTAATGAAATATGCAATGTATCGACAGTACTCAAGTTTGTTTTGTTTGCTGATGACACTAATATATTTTGTTCTGGGGACAATGCACAGCTACTATTGGAAGAGATCACAGCTGAAATATGCAAACTAAAGTTATGGCTAAACAGTAATAAGTTATAATTAAACAACATTAATCGTATTTGGAAATAGCAATACACAAGCATCCATTAAGATAGATGGGATTTACATTGAGAGAGTTAAAGAACATACATTCCTTGGAATCACAATTGATGAGAAACTGAGCTGGAAACCACACATAAAACAAAGTCTCAAGAAGTCTTGCAATATTAAACAAGTCAAAACAGATTCTTGATCATAATTCCCTCTACATTCTTTACTGTTCATTGGTTTTAACTTATTTAAGTTACTGTGCAGAGGTTTGAGGGAGTAATTATAAAACTACAACACAATCCCTATTTATTCTACTAAAAAGAGCAATAAGACTTATTAAAAATGTCGGCTATAGGGATCATACAAACCCATTATTCTTAGAGCTAAATTATTAAAACTGTCAGATCTTGTTGAATTCCAAATCACACAAATCGTGTTTAAGGCAAAACACTTTCAATGACCTGGGAATATTCAGATATTGTTCAATGAAAGACAAGAGAATTATTATTTACGTGGTTCATTTATATTCACTAATGTTAGGGTGCGCACAACAAAGAGAAGTTTTTGTGTTTCTGTTTGTGGGGTGAAGATCTGGAACAATGTGAGTGAGGAGGGGATGTCCAAACATACAACAATTCAAAAAGAGGTATACATACACAATTCTCACAAAGTACAGGGACTGCTAAACCATAACTGTTTATATTCCTCTTTTGTATTCAATTTATGAATTTGTGTTTGTATGAATTTGTGTATGTACATATGTATATATATAAATATATAGAGACCATTCTCCTAACTTGCCTGTATATATTATATGAATGATTATATACATTATTCAAGGTTAAAGTATACATTGATATTGTAGGTTAACATTTATTAAGATGTAAAAAGAAAGGGGTCGGATTAAATAAGTGTAAACTTCTTCCCCTTTTCGGACGTGTAATTAGCTAAAGCTTTGTTGTTTATTGATATCAGACAATGACACTACAGATTATTCAATTATTAATTAAATATTTCGTTTTGTTATTGCATTCATTTGTATATCATGTCTGTATCATCTTTTGTTTCATTTGTATTTTCTTTGGTTTTACACGCTTGAAAAAAATAAATAAACTAAAGTAATTGTTCAGACACAAGGAAAGTGCAGCTGAATGGAAGCCTACTTGTGACATCGACTGAGGCGCTGCAGTGTGTGCTTCTGTAAAAAAGAGTCAAATCTGTTTTAACAAAAGGCGTGAAATCGATTTATTGGTGTTGAAACGGTTTAAGTTTTTGGGAAACGGCCAAATGTTGTTGCTTGATCGTGACGTCTGTAGTGGAAATTAGAAAGGACTATATTTCCCAGCCTCCTAAGAGACACAGAAATGAGCAACCTGTGCGAATTTACTTATCCGTCAGTTATATTATCCTACTCAAAGAAAGGAAGAATACTATTGTAAAGGCCTATTCTCTGTGTTGAATGTGTGTGCATTATTTTAATCAAACGCGAGTCGCACAATATCAATATGTGGTACACCCCAAAAATGGTACAATTATTTGTGTATTTACTTTTATTTATTTTTGCTAAACAGTGAATTTATTGTTTTGAAAAGCCCAACATTATCTGTATTTATTTTGGTGACATTCATATCATTTTATGGTTTATCTGTACTGTTTGAGAAGCAGTACGAGTAAGTAGCGCCAAGGTGAGCGGTGACATCTGGGTTATTTTAGGGGGGGGACACTTCCGCCCCCTCCTCAGAAACAATCCAGACGATCAACCGGATCCTGTGTATAATTATTGCTGCTGCACTTTTCTGTTTTCTACATGATGAAAATGATCGATGTTAACTTGTGTGAATTAGATATGATGTTGGAGATGTTTAGGAGAGTGTGTCAGAAAGTTTTGAGCATGTTTGACATAGTAACGGTATTTAAAAAAATACTAAACTGTCGGCAACAATAGATGCCATTTTCGCGGGCTTCAGCCGCGCCTGGGTAAATGTGACCTGAGCGAAGGCTCGCAGGCAGGTTAGCTGCTGCGCACGGGTAATAGATTTTGTTTACCTGAGTGAAGTCTTGCAGGCACATTGCCTTGTTTTGTGTTTATTAACATTGACAGTGTATTTTTGTGATCTCTATAATATACCGTTATATTTGGTAAAGATAGATATATTGATAGAAAGTATTATTTGATCGCGTTATGTTTTTATATTGACTATGTTGAATTTCTCCTTGAGATAACTGACTGTGACAGACGGATAACTTAAATGGAGAAAATGTGATGTTTGTAAAGTACAGCTATTTGAATGTAACTGTGTACTTTGAATTTTGAATAAGAAGCAATCCAGACGATCAACCGGATCCTGTGTATAATTATTGCTGCTGCACTTTTCTGTTTTCTACAGAAATCATTAATTGTTGCTGTGGTACCCAAGCTTTTGGGACCCGTAACAAATACATCATCGAGAGCCAAACAAGTCATCACAACAAGTACACACAAGTTAACAAAAGATATGGCGTCTGTCTGTTAAAGCGTCTCAGTGGCTTGATGGAAACAAAGGAAGGAAGCTGTGACAGTAGTTTATCAGACATATTTGAAAGGAAGTCCTTATGTGTGTCTCACTATCTTCCCCTCTTCCCCTCTTCCCCTCTTCCCCTCTTCCCCTCTTCTGTTCAGCGCCAGAAGAAGCAGTTTTCTGTTCAGAGCCTCCCATGAGGAGCAGCAGATATCAAGATGGCCTCTGTGTTGTAATTGGGGGCGGGATGGAGGTTACCTCTGTTTTGCCTTTGCTCTGACACGACCGCCGGGTGTCCTCGTCCGGTGCCCACTCCGTCGCCTAGGAGACAAGAAAACAGAGATGAGAAAGAGGCCGAAAGGCAGTCGGCTGCAGACACGACAAAACAGTTACGCAAGAACCGACTGTTGCTAATACTGTAGGCACGCACAACAAGACTTTCACCTCATTGCGGTTTGTTTATTGTGTAAACATGGCGACCGGCTTGCCCGCCAAGGGCTCATTGGAAAAGGGCTGAGGACGCCATTAGCATGTCAATGGCTGTCTCTCTTCTCTCCCCCTCTATATCTTTCGCACCAGAAAGTTTGCAGCACTCTCCACCTCCCCCTTTTTACTCCTACCGGCCAATTAGATTCCTGTTGATGGTTGTGTCTCGGGCTTGATTATGGATGCAGGCGGCAGCACTGCACACACTCTAAAGCAGGAACACACACACATGCTGCTCAGCCACCGGAGTAGCACTGGCTCTTGTTAAGCACTACAACAACTCCAAATCTTGCCAAGTGTCTTATATCTAGTCAGAATGTCTGAACACCTGATATAAGACATCATAAATTGAGAAGTAACACTGCAGTGAGATATCGGGTCTTGTTTTTAGACGATGCTTGTTAAGTCAAAACGTCTTATTTTGAGTCGTATCTCAGGTTAAACTTATTTTCTTTCACATCAGATAACAGAACACTTTTGAGCATTTGCGGCTTATATTGTAACACAACATCTCCTGGTCAAACATAGTTCAACACTAGTTCTCCCAGCTAATTAAAAGATCTGGTTTATCTAAAAATCTTACCAAGCAAATGCTCAATCGATCTATTGGCAGATTGTTGAACTTATTTCAAGTCAAAACGTCTTGTTTTCATTATTGTTTAACTTGTTTGTGGAGCAGCATTTCTTCCAGTGAGAGTATTTTAGTTTTCAAAGAGATGTCCCTCTCTTGGCATAGACTGTATATATGTGAGGGTGCCAGGAGACCCCCTGCTGAGTGTCACTGGCCTCATTTTACTCATCCTCCTCCTCTTCTCTGATCGCACTGCCCGAGTTAGAAGGTTGCCTAAATGTGTAGAAGTAAGAAGAGCAGCAATCTGATCCATGTCTTTATTTCTCTCCCAAAGGGATTGCTTTCATGCACGAGAGGAGCCACGGCAGATCATTATCTAGAATTGATTAATTGCCTTCCCGGGACAATAGGCCAGTGGGACAAAGTTGTGACCCAATATTCAGAGGAGCCCGCCAACTGAGACCAACTAAGAATCAACACTAAACTAGGTCAGCATTACAGGAGCCAAATGGAGAGCTCAAACAAACGGTACACCTCAGGGAATTTAAAGATTTTGTTTTTTTGGGAGTTTTCCCTTTCCTGTAGTGTGTTAAAAAGATTTTAGTGCACGGTCTGAAAATGCTAAAATCTCCAAATTCCCGCCAGTTACTCTCCCACACATTCCCCCGCTGCCTGACACGCCTCCATTGGACACATTGTACTTGATAGGCTAAGGGGCGGGACATCTCTAAGCGGGTGACCAATCACAACAGAGCCGGCCAGCTAACGTTAAAGTTGAGACACTACATACTGATATACACCTGAACATCAGCAGGAGAGGACTCTTTAAAGTAGAGACACTACATACTGATATACACCTGAACATCAGCAGGAGAGGACTCTTTAAAGTAGAGACACTACATACTGATATACACCTGAACATCAGCAGGAGAGGACTCTTTAAAGTAGAGACACTACATACTGATATACACCTGAACATCAGCAGGAGAGGACTCTTTAAAGTAGAGACACTACATACTGATATACACCTGAACATCAGCAGGAGAGGACTCTTTAAAGTAGAGACACTACATACTGATATACACCTGAACATCAGCAGGAGAGGACTCTTTAAAGTAGAGACACTACATACTGATATACACCTGAACATCAGCAGGAGAGGACTCTTTAAAGTAGAGACACTACACACTGATATACACCTGAACATCAGCAGGAGAGGACTCTTTAAAGTAGAGACACTACATGCTGATATACACCTGAACATCAGCAGGAGAGGACTCTTTAAAGTATTGACACTACATACTGACAATTAACAGAATATGTTCCCTCTAACTAAGGCTGCGTCACCATGTGTCTCATCTTAAACACCTACATGCAGTCTAAGACAATTTAATAATTTAGGTGTGAATTTGCCAGCAGTTATATAACTCATGTGCTTTTTCTGGTTCTTCATTATGCTTGAACTGAAGCTCAGCAGAAGGGACTAACGTTGTAAAGCCCCGAGACTCAGTGGGGAACTCTGCAGGGATTAAATAGATTCTAAGTTAATCACGTTTCCTTTTCTTAAATGCTCAGTGCAGGGTATATGGCTCTTTAGGAATTTAAATATAGTACATTAAATTAGGACTTTTAGGAGACCTGCTAAAAATCTGCTGAGTGCTCCTTTCTGTTCAAAGTATAAATAGATCTTTCATTTCACAGATCATGAAGTAAATCGACTGCTTGAAGGAATGGAAGTTCATGATTTCGGATGAATAGCCTCCGCATGAATCCTCGGTAATGAGTGAGAGCGGCAGAACGAACTGAACTCTCCACCGCCTAATGAGCCCGGCTGGGATTTATTGTATTGCTTTCACATAAAGTTTATAATAATAGACATTCAAGGGTTGTTTTTGGATTGTTCAAACTGCCAGAGCTGCAGAGGAACTACACCTCATCAGGATGTTTGATTGTTCGTGACAAATGAAAGCTCCACAAACTCACTCTATACCTGCTCAGCAAAAAGACTAACAGACTAAATGAGCAACTAGCTGTGGAAGAAAGTGGAATGTTAAGCAGCGAAAGAGATTAAGCTAAAAGAGACTTCATCAGCTGGACAGAAACTCATTTTGAAAGGATATAATATATGTGTGCAAAATAACTTTATAGAGAAATTATATGTTTGGAGAAGTTCCTCCCATTAGTTGCAACACATATAAATTCAACCATATTTTGTCCAAGCTGCACGACAATATTGATCCAATACAAAGTGTCATAAAGCCATTTTTGACCAACATTAGCATGTGTGTAGTTTAAATGGAAGATCCCCATAGGCCCCGCCCACTCGATCGGAGCATCCCTAATGTAAGTGGTGCTGACAGGTCCACTCCACACACTGGCCGTTTCGCAATCTCGAGGATTCTGGCTTCCAAGCCAATATTTCAAGGACCGTTACAATGTCCAGCATACTTGGAATTCCACCGAGGCCGCGTCCTTGGTTTGGGGGAAATTTCGAGGCTGCACATGGGTAGACTTCGCGTCCTTAAAATCCCCACAATGCTTTGCGCACGGACCAATTTCAAAAACCCTTGCGGAGAATGGCTGAACCGACGCAGCACACATTTAAATGTAAGTATGTAGTGGCGTAGAACACGTGTTGGTAAATATGTTACTTTGTTATCACCAAAAATGTGTTCCGTGAAAGTAAAGCAAGTTCATAATTAGATAGACATCGTGACGTATTTATTTTCGGTCCAGTTTATGTTGAAACCGTTAGAGAGAGTGGCACACTTGTTAGCCTGTTCCATTGTTCTTCGTTTTCCGAAGCCGTGGCTTTGAAGCTGCTTCTTTTATGAAGGAAGTGACTTGGAAGTACGCGACTACCAAGCCAGCATCCTCGAGATTGAGAAACGGCCACTGCCTCCCCGCAGCGAGGCTCCCCCCGCCCTCCTGTTGACAGTTCACAAGCGTCGAGCTAAGACCAACATTCACACCGTTAAAGGTCCGTTTAGATTCTGCACCCAATTGACATGTTATCATCCTCTTAAAAGGTGTTTTCGCTGATGTCATAATACGTCAGATGCGAGAAACGGCACCTAATATGTTGTAAAACCGAATGATACTTAACGTTTTGAAGACACCAATATCATTTCTTAAGGTTTAGGCAACAAAATGACTGAAGTAGGCGGAGTAAAGAGTTGTATTTCGGCTAAAATAACTAGCTTTTATGAAAAAAGTTGAATTGAAATTGCTCCTGTCGTAGTTACTACAATCACTACAGGTCTGAGTGTGTTCCTTCTTTCAGTAATCCACTCCTGTGAGATGATATAACCTCGTAGACCCCTACTGACCCACATCTATAACTAATAACCACTCGTATTTTTTAACAGGCTGATACCATTCAAAAACCGGTTCCACTCCTGAGGGAAGAATCTGCTGATTTAGCTGCCAAATGCGTCACTGTGGTCACTGTGGTCACTGTGATCACTGGTCGCTATACCTGATGCTGCAGCTGGAAAACAGGTTGATGAGACCTGTGACAGTGAACTGAAACAATCAAACTAACCAAAAGCACTGGAAGGTGAAACACAGACTGCAGTCACAGGGGTGTGTTTGTCACAAGAGAACACACACTAGCTTTAGTCATTTAATTCACAGGTAATGTAACATTGTTATTATGTCAGCTACAAGCAAGCTAAGCATACTCAGCCAGTTTCACACATGTACACTGTAAGAAATGTCAGTTTTAACAGGAATTTGAACATGTTAGCAAGCAGATAACATCTCTGTTCTCCACCATATATATATATAAGCGCAGTTTTAAGGCGTACATTGAGACGGATGTATTAGCGTGATTGAAGCTATGTTTAGCTCCTGCAGTGGATAGATAAGTGGGCTCTGGTCCATATTGATAGCTACAGCTCATTTCCCACAGCAGCTCCCTTCAATTAACCTGCATCAGAGCGGCAGCGGAGAGCGCTAAGTAAACTGTGATTAGAATGAAACTTGAGCTCCGAGGCCTCGGTACACGAAGGAGGAGAGGAAGAAATAAAAAAGTGGCTAATGCGCTCTGCGGGACCTTCACTGTCTCAACGTGCATCCGAACACTCAGACACGACCTCGGATCCACCTCCTGTGAGCAGTGAGCGGCATAGCAACACACACACACACACACACACACACACAACACACACACACACACACACACACACACACACACACACACACACACACACACACACACACACACACACACACACACACACACACACACACACACACACACACACACACACACACACACACACACACACACACACACACACACACACACACCACACACACACACACACACACACACACACCACTTCAGGGGACATTACATTGACTTCAACGCATTTCCTGGAGACTTATCCTAACCTTAACCATAACCAACACATGCCTAACCCTTACCCTAAACCTAACCAAGTCTTCACCCTAAAATTAATGATTCCCCTTATGGGGACCTCCATTTTGTCCCCATAAGGGAGGCGAGTCCCCACACGTGACTGTGTAAACAGACTTAGGTCCCCACAAGTATAGTAATGCTAGGCCACACACACACACACACACACACACACACACCTCGACCTCAGATCCACTTCCTGTGGCAGCTTTCATTCAGAGTGCCATCACTCTGCTGCTGAAATAAAAACATGTCTCCTGACAGCCTGGGGACTGATGGCATTGCGTCATTGTAAACACACACACCCGCCCCCCCCCACACACACACACACACCCCACACAGGGTGATGGATGCCTTTGCGATGAATCATGGATCGGGGCATTACCATGTTTTTGGTAGGGCTCCGTCTCCAAGCATCCCCATCGGCTTACCCCTCTGACCTTCACAAGAAAGTGCCTCCCTCCTCTCTGTCTCCCTCTTCTCCTTCCTCCTCCACTCTCTCCTCTCTGTCTCCCTCTTCTCCTTCCTCCTCCACTGTCTTCGTCTTCTTCGTCTTCGTCTTCTTCTTCTTCTTCTTCTTCGGAACAAAGCCACTCTCACTCAGAGGCTGTGAGAACACCTCCCTTCACTCTGCCCTGAACGGCCTGCTGCTAACAACAGGGGGAATCAGAGCTGTGTAATGTGTGGGCTTCTTGTTGCACTGCTTCATGTTTCACCAACAAACAAACAACACAATCCAACGTAGAGAAAGGTAAACAAATAAGAGAGGGTAGAAGAATCCCTCAGTGACCTCTGTTGACTTAAGAGTTAAATGCAACAAAATGAAATAAATGAAGTTAAAAAAAATGGCTGAGATGTAAAGTTTGTTAAATAAAGGCACAATACAAGTTGTGTTTTTTAAATAATTGGACATTTTTCTTGCAGAAAAGAGACTGATAGCAAATACTAAACAAACTTTCTTGAAGTTAGAAAAGATCAGGGGCCTCATTTATAAACGGTGCGTACACTCTAAAAATGGCGTACGGCAGTTTCTACGCAATGTTTGGGATTTATAAAATACTAACTTGACGGGGAAACGTGCGGTCCTCCACGCAAACTCTAACCCATGCGTACGCACTGAGCACAAACACGGGAGAGACGAGAAACTGCGACACCGTTGGCAGAAGGAAGAATGGAGAGAAATATGTGGAAATAATACCATGAATAAAATGTTACCTCTCATTTATCATATGTGAAGAATTCATGTTCAAACATTGATTAAAGCCAATCTTAAAATGATTAAACAAACGCCTGTTTGAGACTCCTCAGTGCACAAAAACATAACTTGGAGAAATAAATAAATACGGATATGTTATTTAAAACCTCCTCGAATATGTTGTGTTAATGTTATGAAATGTTTTCTCATAAATGATGCGGTAAGCAGGAGGACAGAATTACGTCTAAACCAGTGTTTCTCAAACTTTTTCATTCCAAGGACCACTTAACCAATAAAAAAACACTCGCGGACCACCAAACTCCAATAATATCCAAAAACACATCGTTTTTTACAAATCGCCTGAAAATGGTACAAACGAGTGGCCACATGTGTGATGAAGGTGTTGTGCTGGGCTATATCATGCACTCGAAAGTAAAACTTAAGCTCGCTCCATTGCGGAGATATTCCCGCGAGAGTGCGGAAAACTTAAATGTATTTATTTATTTCAAATGTGACATTTTACCAATATACTCACAGACCACTAGGGGGCGCTCACGGACCACCAGTGGTCCGCGGACCACACTTTGAGAATCACTGGTCTAAAGTGACGCCGTGTTGCATTTCTATAATTGTATAGATACGAGCATGGTTTTATATACTATCACGTTTAACCATGTGTTATGCCGTTTGCTAAGACTTGCTCATAAAACACAGGAGGTATGGAAACTAAGAACACCATATATTTGGCAGAGATATAACTCAACACATTAGTTGTATTTCCTTTAACTGGTGGATATAGAGTTGCTGCCGTGGAGCCGCTGCGCACAGCTGGTCGACCTGTCTGTATATTCTTTTGCTTTGTTCTACGTAAGCAACCTTCCCACCTGAATCCTACGAAGGCTTTATAAATGAGGCCCCCGGTGTTCACTGAATGATTCCTAAATTGTATTCAGGGAAACCCGGGGTCCACTTTTCCTATTTGTTGATGAATTAACCAATCATTGCTGATGAAGTTGGCACTTCCAACAATAGGCTTTTTATATTTTGTCAGTGTTTTAAAACCCTTTGTGTGTTTTTTGTTGCTCAGGGGCAAACCTTGTGTTTACAGTAAACAGTATCACCTTGTTGGATGTGACAGACAACGCGTACATATGGAGGAATAAAAACACTTGACTTTAAATCTCTTTCCCTGATGCAGGAAACACCGGGCAGTAACGCGTCTCTGTTCCTCGTGCTCAGGGCCACAGACCCCGTTTATGATTTGCCTCTGGCCTAAAATGCATTTCCATCTTTTAGCAGAACCAACAGCCATGTACTCCCCCTGCCATCAATCCCCCCCCCCCCCCCCCAACCCCGAGTCTGACACCACATGTCTCCCAATTTCACCGCTCCCTAAGACACAATAAGAATATCTCCCCTCCGGCATTTCGCCTTAAGGAAGGGAGAGAAAAACAGGCAGATAAAATAGCAGGAAATGCAATTAGTGGCAGCTAAGAGGATTCATTACTTTGACTGCTGAAAGATTGTGGCTGCGCTCGAAAATGAATTCTATTTTGACGAGAAACAAAGAGCGAGATGTGGAGCGGGAAACACTAATGAAGTGAAGAGGAATTGCGAGCAGCGGAGTCTGAAATGTGGCGCTGTGTTGATAAGGCCTCCTCTCACTGACACACTGCTAACATTATGTGGGACAACTAATTAGAACTCATGCATATTGTAAATAAGTGTGTCAGGGAGTAATGGTTGTTTGAATAGGAGCTGTCTGCCACTTGTTACGGTTGAGATAGATGTGCATACCAATGCGATGAGACAGAGCCTAACGTGTCAGTGTACTCTACGGAAATATCTGAACAATATTCAACGATTTGGAAAAATAGACTCGTTAAATATTGAATACGTTATAACTCCATATGTACAGCTAACATAATGTATCTAAATGATTTTGACAAAATATTCTTCTACTCTCGCCATTGATAGTGCATGCTTTTAGGCAGAGGGGGGAGAAGTACTCAGGTCTTGTGCTTGAGTAAAAGTAGAAGTACTCAGATCTTGTTCTTGAGTAAAAGTAGAAGTACTCGGGTCTTGTGCTTGAGTAAAAGTAGAAGTACTCAGATCTTGTACTTGAGTAAAAGTAGAAGTACTCAGGTCTTGTACTTGAGTAAAAGTAGAAGTACTCAGATCTTGTACTTGAGTAAAAGTGGAAGTACTCAGATCTTGTACTTGAGTAAAAGTAGAAGTTGTAATTGAGTTAAAGTAGAAGTCCTCAGATCTTGTTCTTGAGTTAAAGTAGAAGTACTCAGATCTTGTACTTGAGTAAAAGTAGAAGTACTCAGATCTTGTACTTGAGTAAAAGTGGAAGTACTCAGATCTTGTACTTGAGTAAAAGTAGAAGTACTCAGATCTTGTACTTGAGTAAAAGTGGAAGTACTCAGATCTTGTACTTGAGTAAAAGTGGAAGTACTCAGATCTTGTACTTGAGTAAAAGTAGAAGTACTCAGATCTTGTACTTGAGTAAAAGTAGAAGTACTCAGATCTTGTTCTTGAGTAAAAGTAGAAGTACTCAGATCTTGTACTTGAGTAAAAGTGGAAGTACTCAGATCTTGTACTTGAGTAAAAGTAGAAGTACTCAGATCTTGTACTTGAGTAAAAGTAGAAGTACTCAGATCTTGTACTTGAGTAAAAGTGGAAGTACTCAGATCTTGTACTTGAGTAAAAGTGGAAGTACTCAGATCTTGTACTTGAGTAAAAGTAGAAGTACTCAGATCTTGTACTTGAGTAAAAGTAGAAGTACTCAGATCTTGTACTTGAGTAAAAGTGGAAGTACTCAGATCTTGTACTTGAGTAAAAGTGGAAGTACTCAGATCTTGTACTTGAGTAAAAGTAGAAGTACTCAGATCTTGTACTTGAGTAAAAGTAGAAGTACTCAGATCTTGTACTTGAGTAAAAGTGGAAGTACTCAGATCTTGTACTTGAGTAAAAGTGGAAGTACTCAGAGCTGGTACTTGAGTAAAAGTAGAAGTACTCAGATCTTGTACTTGAGTAAAGTGGAAGTACTCAGATCTTGTACTTGAGTAAAAGTGGAAGTACTCAGATCTTGTACTTGAGTAAAAGTGGAAGTACTCAGATCTTGTACTTGAGTAAAGTAGAAGTACTCAGATCTTGTACTTGAGTAAAAGTAGAAGTACTCAGATCTTGTACTTGAGTAAAAGTGGAAGTACTCAGATCTTGTACTTGAGTAAAAGTGGAAGTACTCAGATCTTGTACTTGAGTAAAAGTAGAAGTACTCAGATCTTGTACTTGAGTAAAAGTGGAAGTACTCAGATCTTGTACTTGAGTAAAAGTAGAAGTACTCAGATCTTGTACTTGAGTAAAAGTAGAAGTACTCAGATCTTGTACTTGAGTAAAAGTGGAAGTACTCAGATCTTGTACTTGAGTAAAAGTAGAAGTACTCAGATCTTGTACTTGAGTAAAAGTAGAAGTACTCAGATCTTGTACTTGAGTAAAAGTAGAAGTACTCAGATCTTGTTCTTGAGTAAAAGTCCTCAAATCTTGTTCTTGAGTAAAAGTAGAAGTTGTAATTGAGTTAAAGTAGAAGTACTCAGATCTTGTACTTGAGTAAAAGTAGAAGTACTCAGGTCTTGTACTTGAGTAAAAGTAGAAGTACTCAGGTCTTGTACTTGAGTAAAAGTAGAAGTCCTCAGATCTTGTACTTGAGTAAAAGTAGAAGTACTCAGATCTTGTACTTGAGTAAAAGTAGAAGTACTCAGGTCTTGTACTTGAGTAAAAGTAGAAGTACTCAGGTCTTGTACTTGAGTAAAAGTAGAAGTACTCAGATCTTGTACTTGAGTAAAAGTAGAAGTACTCAGGTCTTGTACTTGAGTAAAAGTAGAAGTCCTCAGATCTTGTTCTTGAGTAAAAGTAGAAGTACCAGAGTGTAGGAATACTCTGCTACAGTAAAAGTCCTGCATTCAAAATGTTACTCAAGTAAAAGTAGAAAAGTATTATCATCTAAATATATTTAAAGTACTAAAAGTAAAAGTAATCATTGTGCAGAATTGATTTTAAATCCTTAGTTTAAATGAACACTAAATCTGCTTTTAGGACATTTAACAAGAACATGTCCTTTAAATGAACATGCATTAAGCATAACACCGCAATAGAAAGATGTATTAGTCGTTCATATTCATATATAAGAAGAGGCACATCTTCAAATTGATAGAAAGGTGAAAATATTCCGTGTGTCTTAAATCCTCATCTGGCTTCTCGTGATTCCTTCCTCAGGTCATCCTGCTGCTCTTCACTGCAGATATTCTCTTAATGAAGTATTTCTTCTCTTCAAGGAGTCTTCACTGATGGATCCTTCCCTTTCATTTCCCTCTTCCCTCTTCAACGTGACTCCCCATACATAATGTGCTATTTTGAGCAATAAACCCACACCTAGCACGTAAACACAACAATATGGCACATTCTGGCACAAATCAGTGTCCATGAGGTGCAGAGGAGACACACTCGGCCCCCTGCATGGAGACAGGTGGGAACACAACTTGTCTAAGGTGAGACATCAGTGACGCATCAAGTGTTTGTCTAACCCACTCTGATAGGTGTGCAAACCCCAGATTATGATCATTAATTTCCACCATTATTCACATGTATCTTCAACCAAGCAACGTCTAACCATTATATAAGAGGAACTGGTCCTTCACTGGTCCTTCACTGGTCCTTCACTGCCAACACATGAATGAAAAACAGATACAAAATGTGATAAATTGACACCCATTGGTTCACATTCACTGTTAGAAACACACCGATAGAGTCTCCAAAGCCACAGATGGACGAAATAATATTTCGTACAGTCCTTTGTCTCGCAGCTCATTGTCTCATTGACACACCCACATCCTCTCCTTTGTGTCTCATTCTCTCTCTCTCTCACACACACCTTCATCTACACAAAGCTGCAGACATGGAGGGAAGCAGTGCTCAGTGTGTGTGTGTGTGTGTGTGTGTGTATGTGTGTGTGTGTGTGTGTGTGTGTGTGTGTGTGTGTGTGTGTGTGCAAATCAGCACATTCAAAATGTCAGACTAAATGTTCACAGAGAAATACAGAGGGTGCAGAGACAGACAGACAGACAGACGCAAACATTCACTCAGCCGTGAACACAATGCTACAAACGCTCCTGACAACCTGTGATGTTGCAGCCTGTCTGTACGTGTGAGAAGCGGCACTTAGACACAACTATTTCACCCTAAAGCGCTGTGTATTCAGTGCACAGTCAAACTCAACAAATACGCCTGACTGCCCCGCTGAACATGATTCAATTTCACACTAAAGATGGGTATTGTAAGAACACTCTGCAATGTAGTATACTGACAGAGAGCAGGTTCTGCTTCCAGCTAGACAACACATTGTGTCGACTCATTACTGAAAGAAACCAGGTTTACCCGTGGGCAGGTTTCAGATATGAACACATCTAAATCACAGCTACATGTGGGGCTAAGTTACAGTAGAAGTGCTTGTGTTGAGAGAAGAATAAAGACTCATGCACCACGATTTAGTTTAAAAGATATTCGTATAAAGCAGTTTTAAGGGCAGAGGGTCCACATGCAGAGAGGCAAAGCAGGTAGCGGGACTCAGTGTCAACGAACAGGCTTATGTGTAAACCTAGTTGGTAATACATCTGTTTCTGATTACAGACATGCAATGAGTACATAAGTGTAAGAGTTTCTGCAAAAGGACACAGAAACATGCGGGTCAGATATTGGGCCGTAAAGACCGGGGTTTAATGAGAGAACCAGGCTCAGGTGAGGAGACTGAGGACATCTGGTGGACAGGTGAGGAAGGACACACTTAGACATGTCATAGAGGACAGAGGGGAGCTTTCCAGATATGTCAATATGTATCTAATAGTCAGTGTTTAATGTCGTATCAGCCCTAGAAGAGCTTTGACCGAATATACCGTTTCATATTTGAAACACAACTATGAATCAAATGCAATATGTGATTAATAACTAAGACATCTGCATTTATTACGGATGTTGACATGTGCTATTCCAGTTTGTTGTTTATCGCTAAAGGACGTAGCAATATACATCTTTATAAACTAAATAACATGTTTGCTGCGGTTTGAATCTGCTTTTTATTTTAAAGATCCAATTAAAGGTCTTGTAGAAGCAGCTTGAGAAGGAAAGGGGGAGAGGATGATGGACTGCAGGTTGAATAAAAGAAATACAATACAATGTTTAATACATTCTGTATTTACTTCACTGTCACAGTAGAATCAGAATCAGGTTTATCACAAGGTCGGTTCACACGTATGAGGAACTTGACTTGATGTCATGGTGCATACATACAAGTCAAACATTAAATACACAGATAGAAAACTATTATAAGAAAAACTATAGCAGTATTCACATCGTAATAGAATGGAATATAAGGTGAGATCTGCCTCTGTGAGCAGCCAATCAGCACACACACACACACACACACACTGAGCAATAACCCATTAGCTCATTTATCTAAAGTGCTTCTTAATGACGAGAAGCAGGAACTCTGTCTGTAGATACTTTGGATGACATTAATGATTGTGACCATATAATGTTTCTAATTTGTCGTTGTGCGTACCTGTGCTGCTGCCTGTCCTCTCATCCGAGTAAATTCAAGAGCAAACAAAGAAACCCGGGCACCAAGACACAGACATTCATGTTGAAAAAAGCCGTTAAGATATAAGGAAGATCATAACGAGGATAACTAAGAGAAATAGGAGGTCATTACGTTCTTTTAATTGGGTTAAGGATGAAAGTGATTAAGCATGCTCTGAAGGTTACTCCATGTTGCAAGTGAACTATGATCAGTTAAAGAAGAGCTATTATCTACAACATACTCATATCATTCAATGTTATTTTGTGTATATTGATTGATGTGTTTTTATCTTAATGTGTGTATAACGAAATACATATTTTTATACATATTTGTGTTTTTGTATTCGGGATTGTGGGAAACGGTATTTCGATGCCTCTGTCCACACAAACTGGAAAATTGACATTAAAGTTGACTTTGACTAATTTAAGCATTTTCAAGAAGAACCCACATAGAACAAAATAATGTTTTTTCTCTGGCAACACACACACACACACACACACACACACACACACACACACACACACACACACACACACACACACACACGTGACGACACACATTCCTGTGAGAAACCTCTGTAGAGAAAGCAAGCAGCTGGACAGATAGCCCTGCACACACACTTTCAGAAGCATGCTAGACATGCTGCAGCACATCATGACAAGCTGCCCCCTTGCAGTTACCAATTACCAAATATGCAAGGGGGCAAATATCTCCCCCCCCCCTCCCCACCCCTCTCTCTCTCAGCTCTGCAGCTCACAGATTACCTCTCTGCTCTCACAAAGAGCATCAATAATTACATCTCCGGCCAATCTGCAGGAATGAATGAAGAGTGTGAATGAAATCAGCCATGAGTCATCAAACTAGGGGCAGAGAGAGAGAGGAGGGAGAATCAAAGGGTGGGGGGATTAATGGCCGTCCTGTGGCCTTTTATTCATAAAACCCTCCATGATCTCACTCTGCCCTTCAGCACTGCACACACGGACTACACTGACACGTTGACTTTGAATGAAATGTGTAATGTCAACAGATTACACGTGGTTGTATTAGGTTAGCAATAATATAACGTTTAAATACAACATATTTGGTGAAACGCACCTCATACCTTCAACTTCCTCCTCATAACTCACAAAGCCCTCAACAACCAGCCCCCCCCCCCCCCCTACCTCACAGACCTGCTGCACCACCACGCCCCTTCCCGCTGCCTCCGCTCATCACTGGACCTGGGGGGACAGAGCCTTCTCCGTCGCTGCCCCCTCCCTCTGGAACTCACTCCCCCAACCCATCAGAGACTGCACTGACCTCACCACCTTCAAAGCACTCACAGAAACTCACCTCTTCAATCTGGCCTTTAGTGTGTGATTGTGTTATGTGACTTTAACTATATATATTTATTTGTTGTTCTTTTCACTATATCTGTAAAGCGTCTTTGAGCACCTGTAAAAGCGCAAACCAAATAAATCCATTATTATTATTATTAATAAAATGATGTGTACTCTGTTGACTTTAATTCAATGTATTATGTCAACGTTTCAGTTGTTTCAGTGTACAGTATGTATCCTATTCTACTGTACAGTATTTCACTAACCTTCTGATTTACCTTTTTTAATCTTATTTCCTATATTTGCATTATTCCTGCAACCTACTTAAATAATTTTATTGCACCGTTTTACGTATTTTACTGTAACGTTAAATACCATAGCTGTTGCATTGTTGGAAGAGCATAGCACTTCAGATTTGTATTGACAAAACTACACTGTGTTATTGACAATAAGCCTTTGAATCGTTGATCCACCATGCATATGGAAGATGAGAGATCAGATACATCACTCAGACTAATGCTACCTCAGTGTGTACTAAGCTTACCGAGAGGCCGACTCTGGTCCCATAGGAGTTTGAATGTCCAAGAAAAACACCTCCAATAACAAATGCATTTATTTTTCTTCGGGTCATAAGGGACGCTTAGCAAACTCTCTTTTGACGAGGGAGTTTGCACAAGGCACTTCCTGTTTAAAAGGAGCAAACAGTGGCTCTTGACCTCTGCTCTGCCCTTCTGACCTTCAGGGAAAAGATGCTCGCTGGGACCAAACATCAGCAAACATTCCTCCAGCTGTTCCCCCTGACGATAAAACTCTGCTTCTGACAGACTTAATGGTTTCTACCTCAAGCTAAATACTTCATGCTCCTGTCACTGAGCATAGCGTGCATTCACCTGAGAGGCCTGCTGCTTCAACTTTTAATTCAGTTAACTGATTTGGATAACTTGGTTAAACTGGAGATTAATTTCAATATCATTTAGTAATTAGAATGTTCCCATTATCATCACAAATGATTAAAGTACTTATGTTAGGACTTGCAAACAATAATGAATTGTTCCTGAGACACAGGGTCCCACATTTAATAAGATTAGACTGAAGAACTTGTCATATAATTAAATACTAAGCTAAATAAGGCACTTGAACATATTGTAATTAATTGTTATGTTAAATGTCTGTTTCTTTGTCTCTGCTCTAAATATGTGTTCTTGTTGATCTGAGACAAAGGGTCCCACATTTAATAAGGTTAGACTGAAGAAGAATGTTGTGTACCAGTCACTCCTAAAATGAAACACAGAGCTGAATGTGGTCTTGTTGATGTTGCAAATGGACCTGCTGTGATGCAAGACACTCCTGTAAGAAATCAAATCAATGTTTATATGGCGTCATTTAAATTAAATACACTGTTTTAATTTAAAGCTGTTTAAAAAACGACTTCCGGTTTTGCTAGTAAATATTGTTAGCTTCAATGTAAGGTTAGCATTAGCATGTGGCTAAAGACTACGTTTTCAAACAGTGAATTTAAGGTTAAATGACACACACTAAAAACACTGTCTTTAACTCTCACTTATTGACGCTGCAATACTGTTATTAGTGAATGTTTAAATAACCACAGACATTAGAATATTATACAATTCAAAGAGAAAAACGGCAGGATTCGCATTGGACACGCCCCCGTCGACGCCGGCCAATAGGAGAAGACCACAGAGGACAACAGGAAAAGCAAGCCAAGAATCGCTCTGTTCCTCTCCCCTCCTATCATCGCATTATTTTGTTTAATTAAATGCTGATAACTTATATAAGCTTCCTTGGACTCTTTTCAGTTGATCCTGGTCTCGGGTCTTAAGAATTCCTAACACTATATTAAAGACAGTAAGTGCTATCAAAATGACCCAGAATCCTGCAGGTCCACGAGCATCAAAGAAACACAACCTTGTTATGCATCAAACCAAGGCTCTGTGGAAATGTTACAAGACTTCAGTTTATGAACCCATGCATTCAATTGAAATAACTTCCTAATGTAATAAGTATAAATGATCATTTTATTATCCCAATAACACCCCCAAGTGCTACAAAGTGCTTTGCAGAGAAAATGGTTGAATGTGTCATTGTGTCATTGTGTAATGGAAGATGTTCTAAAATCTAGAGCAGGGTGTCCAAACTATGGCTATTTTGAATCGGCTCTCAAAGCAAATTCAAAAAAGTAAAATGTAATACGGCCCACAAATTAAACTATTATATTGTACTTCTTAACTATACATGTACACATATATTACACAGTAGTATTCAAGACCACTTTTATAGTAAATTCAGTGAATTAAAGTTGGAAACATTTTCTAACATGTCAATGGGCGCTTTCACACCGCAGCACTTTTCCCACTTTAGTTCCGATATAGTTCCGAAATGTCGCGTTCACACCAAAACAATTCGGGGCTAAAATGTGTTCATGAGAACCTTTTCACCCCCTTTTCCATCCCTGCTAGAGAGCGGGGAAATTCTGGGAGAAAAAGGTTCCTATTTCTGATTGGCTGGGCGGATTGCAAACCACACCCGTAAAACTCCCAAAAAGTTTTGTGAAGCCTCCATTTTATTATCCTCGCATTAGCATTATTAGCATTAGCCCAGCGCAGAAACACAGAGAGACTAACTTATGGCAACACAAAAGAAAACATGGGAGCGGTGGAGATGAGCAGGTGTCGGCGTTCTGGCGATTTACTCTGAAGGCTTCAGTAGAAGCCGCTGGGAGTCCCAGCAGCTTCTACTGAAGCCTTCCCCAACTCCGGGGACTTCCGGCCGGGGACTCCGGGTGGCAGTATACGCCGTGAAGTTGTTTGCGGCCTGCCAGTAAACCCAAAGTAGAAGAAGAAGAAGTGACGTCAGCGGCTTAATTTGCCTAATCCTCCCCCAGGGACTTATTCCGGTGTGAACGCGATCTGTACTTAGTTCATGAGAACTAAAGCGTTCCGATGGACTAAGTTCTGATGAACCTTTGAACTGCGGTGTGAAAGCGCCTCATGACTTATTTACATAACAAGCTTGAAATACACCGTTCATATTTCCTCTTCTTATAATCACTCTGAGGCTTCTGTTTTAAGGGATGGGCTGCCAACACTCACAAGCATCCTTTACCTATATTTGATTGATTCTGCTAACTTATAACTGAACTTATGAGGCGATTTACCTCTAGGCCCAGCCCTTCGTCTATTTTTCTGTATGTGGCCCTCGGTGAAAAAAGCTTGGACACCGCTGCTCTCGAGGGAGTTCTTTCCACCATGTTCTCCTGAAGGTTAAAGACACGCTGAGTTCCTCTGTCAGCCCGGTTCCCAGCCTCACATCTGGTAAAGACGTCTTTAGAGGTCTTCAGCGCTAAAGAGACGGACATGATGTCACGCAGCGGGACACCTGGGGGCCGCTCATCATCTCTAACAACCCCAACACAAACACCACATCAAGGACTAATCCCAGGCCCCCGGCACCCAGGGGGGGCTCCTGTCTCAGGACTCTGATGTGTTCTCAGAGAAAGGACAACAAACAACCAGAACAAATGTTCCACTGGGAAGAAAAGAGGAAATAGAGGTGAACTCGAGAGCAAGCAAGCGTTGTAAAACACACAAGACCCCTTTGATGGATGTTTCTTTGATTTAGCATATACACAAGACAACATAAATAATGATCACATATGCAAGAGGAGGCTAAACGCCTAAAGGGTGTATCGCTGGATTCTGCCGGTTAAGATGAAAACACACAAAGAAAATACGTTCAAATATAATATAGAAGCGTTTAACCCTCCTGTTGTCTTCGGGTCAAATGTGACCGACTTACTACTTTCATCAATCAGAACTTTTTTCCATGACGAAAACGAGACGATGGCGAGACGGCACCGACGGCAGTAAATAATAACTGTAACGAAATCATCATGCGATATCGTTGACGAAAAGTGACGAGACGAAAATTTAGTTTACTAAATAAAAACTATGCCAAAATCTCTCTTTACTTTCGTTGGCGAAAAATGAGGAGACGAAATATTATCAAAGATAACGTTACATCTCTGATAGTCCGTTTTTCTCCCAGCGGTTCCACTTCCGGTGCTGCGGCAGCTGTGTGTCTGTGCTGTGGCAGGGCAGCAGCTGTGTGTCTGTGCTGTGGCAGGGCAGCAGCTGTGTGTCTGTGCTGTGGCAGGGCGGCAGCTGTGTGTCTGT